>PVIU01011487.1:0-64563 GCA_004026605.1 Ondatra zibethicus | reverse complement strand
AATGGGAATACCTCCTCCCCCTCCTCCTCTCCCTGGAATGGGAATACCTCCCCCTCCTCCTCTCCCTGGAGTGGAAATACCCCTTCCTCCTCCTCTTCCTGGAATGGGAATACCTCCTCCCCCTCCTCTCCCTGGAATAGGAATACCCCCTCCTCCCCCACTTCCTGGAGTGGGCATACCCCCTCCCCCTTCTCTACCAGGAGTTGCTATTCCTCCACCCCCTCCTCTCCCAGGTATGGGGGTTCCACCAGCCCCACCTCCCCCTGGGGCAGGCATCCCTCCAGCCCCTCTGTTGCCTGGCTCAGGTCCTTCACTCTCCTCACAGGTTGGGAGTAGCGCTTTACCAGCACCACAAGTGTGTGGGTTTCTTTTTCCTCCATTGCCAACTGGCTTATTTGGATTGGGGGTGAATCAGGACAGAGGGGCTAGGAAGCAGCCAATTGAGCCTTGCCGGCCAATGAAGCCTCTCTACTGGACAAGAATTCAACTCCATAGTAAAAGGTAACTCCAAAGTAAGCTTATCCCTTACTGTAGAACTTTGTGGGGGGAGTAGAATTTAAGGTATGTTAAGTACACCTATAAAAGTTTCTATTTCTGAACAAAGGCTTAAAAAATATAAATTGAATCCATGGGCAAACCAACTCTCCAGGATGAGTTTTGCAGCTTTAAAAGTTACAAACTTGCATTATGATTCTTGTTATTCATAAGAAGTCTTTCTGGAGAAACATCATACATCAAAACATACCCAAACTATGTGTATAAAATAAGTTTGAGAATGCCCTGGCACTTCTAGAGAAACAAGACCGAGTTACGTGGTCATGGTTGGCACTGACCATCACAAACTAATACTTTTTCACCTAGTGTTCAGGTCATATACTATTTGTTCACACGTAATCTGATTCTTGGAAACAGTGCTGAGGGGTTTGGTCATTAAACACAGGGGAGAAGGTGGGAAACATACTTTAAATGCCATGAGCCCTTTTTATTCTAACTGATCATAATTCCTTGATGTGTTTGAATGAAGTAGCATACACTTAGGAATAGCACCCCTTTTCATGTCTTGTATTTTTTTTCTCTTCACTAAATCACCGAAGGAGAAGATATGCTGAGTCCCCTGACTCCCTTTTCCAGTCTATTCTCTGCACAAGTGTCTTATCTCTTATATACATTGATGAATCATTTTAAATTGTAGTCAAACTCATATTCTACAGGTCCAGAACATGATGTTCTGTTTCATTATTTTGCTTTTTATAAATAACTTTTACTCTTTTTTAGTGGCACTGCATGAACATGGAGGTATTAAGAAGAAAAATAACTGTGGACAAGTGGGTGGCAATGTATATATAGAGAGCATTTTCTTAGAACTATATATAATTTATAAAGATTGATTTTTTTTAATTTTTTATTTATTTACATGTACATTTGTATAACACACATGTACAGGTATACTTGGAGGCTACAGGAGGTGTTAGATTTGCAGGAGCTAGAGATCCAGATGGTGGTTAGTTGCCTCTTGTGGGTGCTGAAAACTGAGCTCAGATTATCTGGGAGAGCAGAAAAAGTGCTCAACTTCTGAGCCATCTCTCTAGCTCCAGAAATATACACACATGTGTACATATGTACATACTTATATTCATAAATACATACATACACACATATATACACGCAGGCATGCACACATATATACATTATTTGTGCATTAATTAATCAATCAATTAATTAAGTTTTGAGGTAAGATCTGAAAATGCAGTCCTGGCTAGGCTTACAATTTGCTGTTTGGCCCAAGATGGCCTTGAATTCACAGAGATTCACTTGCCTCTGACTCTTGAGTTGGGATTAAAGGTATATGTTGCCTTACCTGGCTTGTAGATACAATTTTTTGTTTATTTGTTTTTGGTTTATTTGTCTTAACCCTCAAATAATCTAGTAGTTTAAATCAAATTGGGATATAAAAAAAAATCAAGCATTCCTTGCTCATCTAGCCCATTCTGACAGAGGCTTTGCTTTGCTGTTGTCATGGAGTGACTTGATAATGAAGAATGTCAGAAAATCATCCCTGGAGAAATGTCTTATTCATATAAATGACATTGTAACTTTTTCATCTATTCGGTAAAACATTTTCTTCCTTATCTTCCTTTTGCTTTCCCTCCCCCTTTGTTTTCTTCATCCTCTTTGTTTTGGTTCATCATTATATAGGACTTGGGTGGCCCTTTCATTATTCTTTTGCTTGATTTTAGAGACTCCAGTCCTTCACTTATTTGGGAGAAAATTGAAGAGCCCTCCATAGATTGTCACGAATTTGAAGAATTATTTTCTAAAACTGCGGTAAAGGAAAGAAAGAAACCCATTTCTGATACAATCTCAAAGACAAAGGCGAAACAAGTGAGTATTCCTGTACTTTCAAATTGGAGGGGCCCTCCTCTAAACTCCGAATTTTTGTTAGCAGCCAAGCTTTGAAGTGGTTTATGGACTGGGTGTGTCTCCTTGGACCCTTCTATAGATAGCAAGGAAGGGATGGAATTTTAGAATGTGTTGTTAAGTAAAATTCAGTTAGGAAGAAGAGCTAAAACTGTCCAGAAAGAGTACCCTGATTATTCTATTCACTGGCACCTATTTCCAGGACCTCCACCATTGCATCTTCTTTGTTGATGAAGTTTTTCTTGATTTAAGTTCACTTGGGTGGATATACATGGAAAGAGGCAAACAAGGAATAAGTCTAGCTTTTGGCATTACAGCTTAAAGGGATGCATTTAAAACTCAGTAGTACTATCCTTGAAATATAGAAGAAAATTGTGTCCCCTTCAAACATTTCTATCTCATGGTAGTTCCTTTAATCTAACCTGTGATATGAATCAGAAGAAGAAAGAATAGGGATCTGAAGAACCACATCTGCACATTTTGAGTGGATAGACCCTACTGGTCTTGGTCAGCAAATGACACTCTGAACTTAGTCTCTAGGATGCCATTTAGCAAGATATGGGCAAACTCCATGATAGTGAGATGTAGATATTTGCTATTGGTGCCAATTGTTCCCCATGGAATAGGGGGAAATCTATATTTGGTAACTTTGCAGTGGCATGGGAGAAGAGACTAGGGAGTAGGTCAGCCTCGGTGGGAAGACCAATGTCCCAGTGTTCTTCTGGCCCAGTCCCATTATCAGTGACAGCCAAGGGTTGACCTTGTCTTTCTGCATCTGACAGAGAAGTTGCAGCCAAGTATATGGCACTGCGTTACTTCTATGATATTTTGGAGCAGACAGCACTTGCACATTGGACACTGCCAAAACCATCCAGGGATGGATGGTTTAGAATGGTACAGCCAAACTCCTGGAATCCAGCTGACTATGTGGCCAGGCTAACTGTAGCCATTCTGTAAGGATGCAAATCTAGACAATATGCTGAATGTTTACTGAAATTTTCGGGGCTATTTATAGTCTTCTAGAAGCTTCTGGTAGCCGTAGGTCAATCTCTAGTAAATAAGACACAACATAAATATTTACCAAATGTCAAAAAGTATTTATTAAATTAACAGACTAGCTGATTGAGGGAGAAAGGCTTATAAATATCCCTGGATATTCTTAAACATAGATTAAAATACAGAAATGTATTTGTCACAATAATCAGTCCAAGACTATTCTACTACTAGGGTAATGGAAGGATCCCCATTTTCTCAGATATGCATTTTTTCTTTTTTATTGTTTTTATTGAGCTAGGTGTTTTTCTCTGCTCCCCTCCCTTCCTCCCCCCCCCCATCTTCCCTTTCCCATGATACCCATGTTCCCAATTTACTAAGGGGATCTTGTCTTTTTTGACTTCCCATGCAGATTAGATCCATGTATGTCTCCTTTATCAGATATGTATTTTTAAAGACTCTTCCTACATTTGTAATAGCACTATGAGGCTAGGTCGTCTTATCTGTTCTCATGGACCATGCCAAAGATGGAAAGTGGTCCATGCAAAATTGGAGCAGAGAATGCAGAATATGGAGGAGAGCTGGATAGTCAAAAAGGTGCTTGAGTATAGCATGAGAAGTCTCTTTTGCACAGACTAGATACTCAGCTAAATGAGCCATTCCATCTGCATCTCCCAGTAAGCTTCCTTAAAGGGATTTGGATAAGAAAGACAGCTCATATGTTGCCAGGCACTGTAGAACTTCTGTGTTTGATATAATATTCCATTTCTGGCTTACTGAATTATGATTTATATAGCATCAAAGCTTCAAACTAAAGTCGTTGGCATGAGATGGCCTCTTTGCATATAAACACTACATCTGTGTTGAGTACCACTCCAACAGAATTACCTCATTCTATCACCAAGACATTTTGTAAACTCTAGGTAAGAAACTTTGCTAGTATCCTAATTCACATGCACTGTTTGTGGCCTTACTGTTGGCCTTCGGTTTCAGACATTATGAAAGAGTCTCCCCATCCTGACCCCTCATAAACTTTGCAATGCCAGTTTGGCCTGGGATTAGAACTGAATTCAAATTTATTTTTAAGGAGATAAAAAATATTTTTGTTTTGTTTTGTGTGCAGGGGCCTGGGTGGGAGGGAATCTTCTCCAAAGTGATATATTATAGAAAAAAGAAACTATACTAATTTTATTTAGTGTGAATGCATTTGGAAGAAAACTGTTTCCATCCCAGTTCCTTGAGAAATTTCGAATTATGTTTAAGGAAAGTATATTCTCAGGATGTGTGCAGGGACATTCTCTTTTATGGGCAATGCTTTCTAGTGGTATGTGAAGACATTTGCTGTCTCATGATTCATTCCCAGTAAAATTAATAGCTTTTAATGCCAAGACCTACATTTATGGAGGTATTTCAAGAAATAATTCTTATATACAATGGAAAGTAGAAGTTCTGCTTTTCTTTAAATATTTAAAAATCACAAAATGATTTTCCAGGGACCTGTCTTCTTGCAAGGGAGGTTCTGTTGAAAAGAACGAGTGTTTAACAGAGTCCCTGGGATGTTTCCATTGTCATCGTGGGGACATTACTTGTGTGATGATAGTAAGAGGCTCTCTGCTGGATGCTGCCCTTTGGCATATTGCAAAAGAGAGTGATTCTCCAGATAGCAAGTCAAATAGTGATTTTTATGTTGCATTTCTAAATCCTCTTTGCAAAAAAACCAAAACCCTGTAAATACAGCATTTGCTATTTCACTCATGAAACACATATTCATCTTTATTCTGGCTATGTTCTTTACTTCTCTTTATTTTGAAGTAATGCGCATCAGGAAGTTGACGAGGAAGGTGAAAGGAGTCGATCAGATGACAGCCTGACAGAATTGCTGATAAATAAATGAGTGCAGTGTGAAATCAGAATTGTATATGAATCTAATTCCAAATAATAGCAGCCTCATTGTTTAAGAAATAGAAGCGAAACTAGAAATAACTCTTCTGGTACCTGTGTTTGAGCATCTTAGACTCTGGCCCAGTTTTAAAGACCTTTTCAGAGCCAGAAAACGTTTAGCCTGCCCTCTTCCCCACTGTGACAGTGACAGTGATGTATGACTTCAACAGATTGCAGCTAATCATGCTCAGGAGGAGTGTAAGCAGAATGCTTCCCACAGTGTAAATGTGCACACAGGGGGAAACCAGTGGATTAGAAGAAGCTGTGTGATTTCCTACATATTTGGCTGATACCTGTATACACACTTATTTTGATAAATCTTGTCATGGATTTCTTCTCTTTATCAGATTCAAATGTTCTTCCCAAACAGTTAAGGAGAAAAACTATTTATGAAGGTTAAATATACTCTGGGTTTCAGCCTTTGGACATGTTAGAAAAATAGAAAAGTCTGCTAGTTATGATAAGAGGAGACAGTGACTGGACTTGTTAAAATTCACATTTAGTACAGTTGTGATAAGGGATTGGATAATTGGTCTTCTATATTGTCTTGCCATTGTACATTAGCACTTAAACTCTGAAACTTCCATCTTAGAAACACTCAGCAATGATGAGCAAAGAAGTACCTACATCCCACTGATCCTATGGGGATCACCTAGTGTAGAACCTCTGAGCGATGCTGTCCAAAATGGCAATTGCCTTTAAAATACTGCTTCCGGCTGTGCTGAGTTTGACAGATGTGTGGCCTTCATTTTCGAACTGTCTGAGACTAACACTGCTTTGAAAAGTATAAAAGGGTGTCTCGTTTATCTCTGAGCCTTAGTAAGCATCCATCTATAGATTTTCAAATCACATTTCACTGTAATTGGTAATTGATAAGTTCCAGTGCCTCAAGGGTTGTAGTTCAATGATCACCTGCATATTAGCAGGTTGGTGTTTTTCACTACATTTGGCTTAAAGACTGAAAACCTGAAATAGTTTTGGAGACACCAAATATCCTTAAGATTTGCTTTGGAGACCCATAATAAATACTTGGTACCTGGTGGCTTTTGAGATTTATTTTTATTTATGTGAATGTGTGTGGTTGTATAGTATATATGTTATATGTGTGTGTGTAGGATTCATGGAGGCCAGAAGAAGGTGTCAGATACCTTGGAGCAATTGTGAGCTACCCAAAAAGGGTGCCGAGAACTGATCTCAGACCCTTTGCAGAAGCAGCAAGTACTCTTAACTGCTGAGCCATTTCTCCAGCCTGTGGTACTTTATAACTTTTAACATATGTCTTTAATATAATACATTCCAGCTGCAGGCCGTAGAATGTATTTACATAGGAAACCACATCAAAACACAAAGCTATAATTAGACAAGCGTAGGTTTTGTGGAATCTGGATTTGTTTTACATGTTGAAAGATTTATTATTTTTTTAAATATGCTGTTCCTATAACTGTGTGTACATCATACCCAATCAATTCAATGAATTAAACAATAATAGCCTCTAGTTTTTGTTTTCTTTAGGCCAAAAATGTTTATATACACCTAAGCAAATGTCTAAAATGAAAAACCGGCAGTATAATAAAAAGAGAGTACAATTAGCTAATGATCCTTAACCTTGCTACGTTTTACATTGGATAAATTATCTTTGATAAAGTATACCTTGCTTGTATAACCTTTAATCATGCGCACGGGCAATTCTTTTGGATTTATAACTGTAATACTGTGATGGTATTACTCTTCTGGCAGACAAGATGTATCACGAAAGGACACTGGATTTTAATAGTTAATATATCTCTTTATCCTTATGGGGCAGCCGTATGGATTGAAAGAGTGCAGAATAGAACATCAGCGCTATGCTTTGGGGCTAGGTGATGGTCTAGAGCAGAATAACTGTTGTATAGAGCCCTAGTAAACACAGGGTAGGATCTGCCCAGTCTCCATGGTGAACTTTGATGATAGCAATGACAGTACAACTTTTACAATTGCATCTTTTTTTCCCATTTGACCAGAAGGCAGCAGAGTCTCTCCATTTTAGCAGAAAGTATAGCAGAAAAAAAGAAACAAAGTATACCAGAGAGGTTGAATGTGGTGGCTTACCTCTGTGATCCCAATACCTGGAGATAGACGCTGAGGCAGCTGGAGTTTAAGGTATCTTTAGTTACATAGCAAGTTTGAGGCCAGCCTGGGCCGTAGGAGGCACTGTCTTTGAAATAAAAAATAATGCATGAAACAGTTAAGCCCCTCGAAATGCTAGAGAGGGCACAGAGTTTTCTAGAGACAGTTACTAAGTAGTTCAAGTCCCTACCCTGAGTCCTTCAGGTTATATAGTGTATGCTGAAGCTGGTAAGCACCGTGGGTGGTCAGGAGTTGAACAGAGTGTGTGTCTAACTGGGATAAGGGCTGCATGGATGAGATACAACCCGAAGAGGTCCTTGAAGAATTGATTTGGTTTAGATAGGCAAAGAGGATTAAGGAATGGCTTTTGCAAATGGGACAGGGAGTAAAGACTTAGTTTAAGCTCGTTTTATGGGGTGGGGGGAGAAGGGAGTGCAGAAGGGGAGGAGAAGGAGGAAAAGGGAAGTGGAGGAGAACTTGAGGAAACTGGAGGGTCAAGATGGGGGAAGGACAGAGAGGGAGAGCAAAGAAAGAGATATCTTTACTGAGGGAGCTATTATGGGGCTAGCAAGAAACCTGGCACTAGAGAAATTTCCAGGAATCCACAAGGATGACCCCAGCTAAGAAGCAATAGTGGATAGGGTGCTTGAACTGGCCTTGCCCTGTAGTCAGATTGATGACTGTCTTTAATGTCATCACAGAACCTTTATCCAGCAACTGATGAAAGCAGATGCAGAGATTCACAGTGGAGCACTGGACTGAGCTCCCAAAGTCCAGTCAAAGAGAGGGAGGAGCGATAATATTTGTTTATTTTTAAAGATTTATTTATTGATTTATTATGTATAATATTCTGCCTGCATGTATACCTGCATGCCAGAAGAGGGCATCAGATTTCATTACAGACGGTTGTTATCCACCACGGGAGTGCTGGGAATTGAACTCAGGACTTCTGGAAGAGCATCCAGTACTTCCAATCTCTGAGCCATCACTCCAGTCCCTTGAAGATCATTTTAAAACACAGTACATCAGTCCACACTGAAGCAGGTCCCTCCTGTGTGCTGCTGCTGAGACTTTTAGGGAGATGAATATAGGCCGTGCTGACCCACTTTCCCTAGCCCCACAAACTTCCTGCTCATCGCTTTCATGCTCAGGATTGTCTCCTTTAAAACACTCACCGTTTGGGTTTTCCAATTCACCCATCTTATCTTTAAGCCCTGGCATTTTGTCTTCTACTTGGTCTACTAAACTGGTGAAATTTACTACTGGGTTTTGGGGGTTTTGTTGTTTTGTTTGAGTTTTTCATTTTCAAAATTTGATTTGTTTTTTTTAATAGTACTCCTCTTTAATGGATTAATCTTTCATATTCCAAATTGCCTTCTTTCTTATTAAGAAGTTTGTATTTTCTTTTAATTAATCCAGTTTATTCATGTCCTCTTTGATTTCATTGAGCATTATTGTAATCTTTTTGAATTCTTTATCTGTGATTTTATGTATATCATTCTTACTAAATTCATTACTGTGTGTTTATTTACTTCTGGAAGAATCATGCTACACTGATAATCATGTTTCTTGTGTTTTCTGTGTGTTGAGACTTGTTGAGTTTATATTTTTCAGACATCCATATTGTTTCCTTTAAATTTTATAGTGTCCAAGAGGAACTAGGTTTTGGTAAAGATGGAGTATAGCTTCTTCCCAGTAGACTATGGATGTCACTCAGTAGCTTGACATTTCCTGAATATGTCATACTCAGCTTAGCTATGATGGTTGGTGCCATTCTTAGGGTAGAAGACTAACCACAGATTATTATGGAAGAAGCAACCACAGGTGATGGGTAAGGCCTGTACAAAGACAGAATATTAGCCACTGCAAAACAACCATCCCTCGACTCCAGTAACTTCAGAGCACAGTAAGAGTGAAGACAGTACAGTGTACTGTAAGATACGACTTACCTTAGTTAGATATGGAAAGCAAGCAAGCAGAGTGAAACTAGCAAATAGCACCAAAGCAACAGAAAAAAAGGAAAGAGACCTAGTTAAACATGGCAGAGAAAACAAAGGAAAGGAAATGCTGACAACTTACGATAGTGAAAAAAATTATTTTACATGGCATAAGATAATAAAGGAGAGAAGAGCAAGGTGGGGTGGAGGGTGTCAATTTGAAGACCATAATGGAGTGAAATGGAGGAAGGGAGGGAGAAGAATGGGGAAGGAGGAAAATGGGAAGGTTAAAAAACAAACAAAACCACTAAATTCTGGGTAAGTAGTTTATATGTACAGTCCCCACATTTGAGAGGCTTTGAATTGGATATCAGGAGTCTCAGATGATCTATGGCCTATGCTAGGGCTAGGAGGGAAAAAGGGAGGCAGGGACCGAGGGAGAAAGAGAATCAAGGGTCATGGGCAGGGAATAGAGGAATCAGGCCCAAAAAGCTAGATGTAAAATAAAGGAAGAAGAAAAGCTAACATGGTTTAAATAGAATAAACAAAACATGATGGTCCCAATCACCCAGGGGTGTCATTCCTTGGCGAGGGTAGATATCTGAGTTTTTGAGTAGTCTCCTTGTGGTGAAATGGAACCTTTGTGTGACTTGGCCTTCTGTGCTGATTTTTGTTTTGTCTACAGCGACAAGGCTGTGTGGTTTTGAGTATAGGTCAAAGCTTCATTGGCTTCTTGACTAACTCTTGACCACTCTCTTCTTGTCTGAGAGATTTTCTTTTTAATGTGTCCCCAGATACATAGGTATAGAAAGTACATATACAAATCTAGCATTTACTGATAATAAATAATAAAGTTTATTGAAGCAGTTTTTGATATATGCCAATTTTTACCACTAAACAATAAAGTAAATTGGTATACTAATGAGATGGTTATCTTTGTTTATTTGTATAGAAAGGATTACATTCTGGTTAAATATTTGATACAGTATGAACACCTTCAATCTTTTTAGAATTGACTAGTATTTGCTTTTATAATCAGTATTGAGAGTGCTGCTTCATATAGTATAAAATGAAAGGAGGTTACTTAGGGCCATTTCAAAAATTGTTAGAACTCCTATCTTAGCCCTGAGCCAAAGCCTCTGGAATGAGTTTTTATGAAACGTATCAGCAATTCAAATAGCAACTTAAATGTTAAATGTTTTAACATAATTCAGTCTAAAGATACATTAATTTGATACACTCTTGCTAAAGAATGGTAGCAGAAAATATGTTCCATGGTGAAATGTCGTTTTGGATACAAGAACAGAACTTCACATGCTTAGTAAAGATAAAGTAGTTTGAAATCTGACCTGAGGCGGTATCGTCAGCACTGCCTGTGAAAGTGCATGTGTGCTCAGAACGAAGGCTGCGGCAATGTCACATTACTCAACATGGGCACCCACTGCCTGCTGCCACACAAATTCAGACACCTTTTGTGGTTGTTAGTTCTTTTTTCTTTTTAAGAAGTTCTTGACAGTTTTAGACATGTGTATAAATTTCATTATACCTCCCCACTTATCTTCCTCTGGTTTCTTTCCTCTTGTCTCTACCCCTCCTCTCCTCCTTTCCTCCCTTCCTCATTCCCCGTTGGCCTATCTCATCCCTACTCCTTCTCACATTGAAATCCTTCTCCCCAACTCTTCTTTCTTTCATTTCTTTTATGTGTGTGACCCACTGAGTTTAAATAGGATTACCCAACTGTGCATGGGTGGGTTATTATTGTTTTTTTTTTTTTTTTTTGCAACCCTGATATGAGGTTGTGACTGGCAGTTTGCGAAGCAGGGATTGGCTGTAATTCTTTGTCTCTAGAGACTGGGAAAAGCCACTGCTAATCTTCCGTGCTGTAGACATTAGTGTTTGTCTCCTTTGAGGTCTGAACCTATGGTAGGCTGCATTGTTCCCACACATCTGCCCTAAATGGATTCACTCATTTACTTGCCTCTG
Source organism: Ondatra zibethicus (assembly GCA_004026605.1). Lineage (NCBI taxonomy): Eukaryota > Metazoa > Chordata > Mammalia > Rodentia > Cricetidae > Ondatra > Ondatra zibethicus. The sequence continues at coordinate 53,185 of PVIU01011487.1, read as the reverse complement.
CTCATGCCTTCTCTGCAAATTGATTATCATGCTTGGCTTCAGGAGGAGGAAGTGAGCCTCATCCTAGCATATAGCTTGGGACAGAGGCCTGCTACTTGGAGCTCTCCGCGGTTCTGACTCAGTTTTTCTGCTCTAACTTGAGAGAGCCTACAGACTTGCTCTCACTGGACACTTCCCTGGTTTCTCAGAGCACACCATGTATGGTGAAATCCTGGGATCCAGAGCCACCCAACTGGCTCCTGACTCGGTGGAATCTTCCCAAAATGCTTTCAAGTCACTGCTCTGGTCCAGTGTCCAGGAGAGGGATTCCCCAGTGAGTTTGAGGTATATAGATACTAGGACCCTTACCTAGTTTGACTGCCCATCTGCTCAGTGATGGGTCCAGTATGGTTTGCCCTGGTTGTCTTCTGTTTGATTCTGTGGTGGCCCCCTTCCCATCATTGGCATGCAGCTTTTGTTCCTCATCAGTTGTGCCATGCCATGTCTCTAATTCTTTTTCTCTCACTCTCTCTGATCTCTGAATTTTCTAGCATTGATAGAGCAGCATGTATTTTCTTTTGCTCATTCTTCTGATTAGGATAAGCATTTCCCATGTGGACTCTCAGTCTGTTCTGCCTTCAAAAGCTGGCTTGCCCTCTTTTCTTTCTTTTCCATCTTTCCTTCCCTGATTCCCCCACTCTCCTCTCCTCTGACTCTTTTTCTATTATTTTCTACTGAAATTTAGTGCCTTGAGCTGTTCTCCACCTTGGAAGATAGCTGCCTTTTATATCTCTGAAGATTCTAATAGTCTCTGCATGAGTGCTGGCCAGCAACATCGGCCTCTGCCTTTGGCCTGTGTAGCTTATGCAAATTTAACAGACATACATGGCTCATTTGCATTGTTGAAGCTAAATTTTAGTGGACTAATTAAAACTTCTGAGTGTAGCAATTCAGTTCCTTTGCGTGAGCAGACTCTCTTCCTCTGTCCCTGACTCTCAGCCATTCCTTCCCCCACCTCCTCTTCAGTCTGCTGTTTTCTCTCTTGTCTCCCCACTTCAGTTTCTCTATTCATTTTTTCCCTTTCTGCCCCCCTTTTCTTCTCCATATTTTCCTCCCTGCTATATGAAATGATAAATGGTCTGATGCTTTTTTGGAAGCCAGTGTCCCTTGCCCTTTATTTACCCACACCACTTTCTTGGTAACACTTTTCTGCACCTTCATAGATGATTCAGACTCAACTGCTTCTTTCTAGTTATAGTATGAAGGTATTCTTTATACATGTTTAACCTCAAAATAGAAGAGGAAGAAGAAGGAAAAAAAAGACTTAGCTCGACAGTTGTATTGAATCATTCATCAGGAAATAAAATGCAGATTTTAACTGGAGTAGGAAAGTGTATGGAAAATAGTACGCTTTCAGTATGCCATTTTAAGTGATTCCCCACAAAAGCTTCACTACCCAGAATTCATGGTCAGTGGAAGCACAAGTGGAATGAATGGAATCAAAAGAACAGGAAAGAATTGAGGGCTCTGCAGAATATTCAGGGTTTTTTTTTCTCCTCATTTTTTCCAAGATAGCCATCAACTCATTGTCTTGGGATGTATTCGGATGGAAATGAAGGCAAGGTTTCCCCTAATTGATCAATATGACTATATGCATACTTCTCTATTGTTCTTAGAGTTGGCATATTTTTCCATATGTGATTAAGTTTTCTGCAAATCAGAAGGAGGTAACAACTTTTGGTGGCATCTTCACCCTTCAAAAATCGGGACAGACTTTCTTGAGGCTTAACGCTACCTTGCCATATTTCCCCCCTCAAGGCTTCTTACTGATGTCTGTGTAGTCAAGCCTAGCAATGTATAGATAATCCATCTCACTCTTCTCGTGACTGGGACAGAATCTCTCCTATTGCTTTTCTCTTGCTTGAAACAGCCACCGTGTTTCTCAGACCGCACTGGATGACAGAATTTCAGGTTAGAGTCACCTGGAGCTGGTGTCCCTTACATGATCAGCCAAAAGGAAAAATAGCTTTGATTGTCAGAGGCCTTTGTAAACATTGGCTTTGAGTGAGGCCCTTCTCTTTGAACTGGCAGAGAAAGGCAGAGTGGCTTGTTTTAAAAGTTGTGTTATGGTATTCTGGACATGAAAGGCCAGCTGCTGGTTTTGTTGTTGTTGCTTATTTGTTTCAGAGGATTTTGTTTTGTTTTAAGTAAAAATTTTCCTATTTCACTAATGCCAGCTTCCTCAGGCTGCCACACACAAAGAAGGTATGCATGGAAGGTTGTATGTAGCCAACCAGACAACAAGACTCACTCCCTCGATTGTTTCCTTGAATCTCATATTGAATCTCCAAGAAGAATACAATACTGTTACATAGGAAATCAAAACAATTCTTGATTTTTAAAACAGAAATATATCTTTCTAAGTTTCTATTAAATGTGAATGAAACTTGGGTCTATTTTAAAATATGATCATTATAGAATACAAAGACAATAATCAGATGGTGGATGGCTTTGGTTAATTCAGAGTATTTGGTGATATGATGTGAAAGAGGAAGGAAACAAATGCTAGGGTCAAGAGGTTAGAGGGAATTATATGATTGGCTACTTAAGATGGAACATGGTGTCTAAATAGAGATTTCAAGGCACGAGAGCTCGAAAGTATCAACCAGGTTCCTGATGGCCTTGGAATCATTGATGTAATGGCTATAAGTGATCGTCAACTTTGAGTTCATTCAGTGGTGTTGGTATTTTCAAATTTAAGATTGATTTTTAGTGGCAGATTGTCCACCTAAACAGAGTTAAATCATGTACATGAAGAAATCTTCTTTGTTATATGGTTGAGTGAAAGTTTTCATGGACCAGAAAATGTGATTGTGAGTAAGCCCTCCTGGGCCTCTATCTGGTCTTTATCATTCTTCCAAGTAGGCCCTTTTCTAGACAGCTCCCCTGTTTGAAGCATTCTGAGGTATGTCCTAAGCTCAGGTCTCTCCATCACTCAGTTTGCTCATTGGACTGTTGTTGAATATGACTTCACCTTTGCAGGAATTAGTTTTTATTATGTTCTCCTGTTATGATGCACATCTGTATCTTTTGTTTGCTCATTCATCTTTCTTATTTGAAAGCACACTTGGGTTAAAAACCTACTTAAGTATTATTTTAAATATGCTTACAAACCTTTTCACCCAAACCAGTATTTCTAAGAGGAAAGAGTGTAGCTGTCTTACCTAGGCTTAAAATTTCTGATTGCTTGAGCATCTTGATTGCTTCTGTTACTGTTTCATATTGAGACATAATTAGCATTTCATGTAGCACAACCTATAGTGCATGGACAATTCTAGAAGGAATAGCTGCCATGTGACTCTTTGCAAAAAGCAAGGAGTTTGTTTTGTAATATATCCACCTTCTTTCTTGATCCGTCTTGTTGGCCATTCTCGAGGTTGCTCATCTGGCCTCGCAGATACCCTTGTCCTGTCTGAATCACCCGACCACTCCTCCCTCCTCAAAGTCTGCTATATTTTTCTTCACTAGACCACCCACAGTTGTACTGAATCTGTCACTGTGGTCATTATCTTTCCTACTTATCTTGCTCTGTTCTTGATGTTTTGCTCATGTATTTACTTTCTCCAGTGCATCTTCATTAGCATCATGTTTTCAAAGTGTAGCCTGCTGCCCATTCCTAATGATTTACCACTTGCTCACACTTTTTATCCACTCCTCAATTTTGTAACATACCTCATGAACTGAGATTATTAGAAACCATTTCCCCAGCTACTCTTTAGCCTCCTTTGTGGGAGCATATCTCTCCCTGAGATTATTTATTATCATCATTGTTTATTATTATGATGATTATACACAACAGAAGTCACTTGATAAGAGTGACATTACTACCAGGACATATGCTAAGGTTCAGAGTAAAGGTGATATTTGGAAAAAAGTCCTGGAAACAGTTTTACCATAAGCAGGATTAACTCTTACCACTAGTTAGAAAGACAGCCAGACCAATATTTCCTTCCTTTTTATATTCTCATAAAAACAAAACAAAACAAAACAAAAAACCAGAAGCCAGGTGGTGGTGGCGCACGCCTTTAATCCCAGCACTTGGGAGGCAGAGGCAGGTGGATCTCTGTGAGTTCAAGACCAGCCTGGTCTACAGAATGAATTCCAGGACAGCCAGAACTGTTACACAGAGAAACCCTGTCTTGGAAAACAAAACAAAATGATTGATAGATAGATAGATAGATAGATAGATAGATAGATAGATAGATAAAAATAAAATAAAAACAAAGAGAAGCAAGAGGCAGATCTTGATGCTGCACATTGACCTTACATTAGACTCTCTCAGTGTTCTCTTTGGAAAGAGATTCTGTACTAACCATTGGTGATACCCACTGGAGACTACAGCCTGTGTATCTCAGAGCTACTTTACAATCTGATGCATGCCTTTCATCTGGAGAAAGGGATATGGGTAGAATTATTATATTCCTGAGTTTTTTATCACCCAAATTTTTTGGCTGATAGTCTTTTAAAACTCAACTTTGTTCCCTTTGCCCATTCTAATCAGGGTTCCCTTCAGCACAGGGCATCAGGTATTTTGTCTAGGGAAGAAGAAAAACAAAAGAAAAAATGGCAGAAGAAATTGAACCAACTATTGAATTTTTTTGCATTAACAACCTCCTCAGGTGATTCTGACCCCCCTACCCTCGCCATGATTCTTCCCTTCTTCCCGATGACCTCTGAAATGAGGAGAAAAGGGTGAGAAGGGCCAAGGAAATGGGCCACACTGGGCAGAACTTCAGTTGGAGAAGATATCAAGGGGGTAGAGATCTTCCAGAAAAGGGAAAATCCATTGTAGAAGAAAGGGAAGCGGGCTCTGGAAGGGTGAGTGCCCCCAGCCTTGTCTATGCAGGTGCTGGTTTGCATCCCTTTAAGCCCAAATCCACTTCCAGTTGCATGTCTTTTTTTTTTCTGTCACAATGAGATAATTGTCCTGCTTGCAATAACTGTTCTGCTCAACAATAGTTGTGTGGTATCTGCTTTAAATGATGCATAAGGTGCTTTCTGTAGTCACTAGAATATAAAATGTGTGTGTGTCAACATCCTCACTGATTAGTTTCAGTTAGGAGAGCACATCCGATATGATGAGGACAGGCTCCTTGGCCCTTTATTGTCTCTCTGGGGACAGGAAGGATTATCCTGTCCCTAAGCTCATTGTTTATTTCTTCATTTCTGGTGCTAGTCAGTCAGAGATACAGAATTAAGATCTTTTTTTCTCCTACTTCTGCTTTACAAGCAGAAAATAATGAAAGTGGAAGAAGGGTTAGGGGGTAATTCAGTCATTAAAGCCCCTGCCTCAAAAGCACATGGACCTGCACTTCCTTCCCAGCACTGGTATAACAAGCTGAGTATGGTAATATGGACTGGTAGCCCTAAGCTGGAAACATGTAGACAGGCAGATCTAGGGTAGGCTGGCCAGCCAGCCTCACAGCCTTGGCAAGATAAAGGCAAATGAGAGGCCCTGATGAAAAATAAAAGGATGGACATCTCCTGAGGACCTATACCCAAGGTTTCTCTGGCTTCCACACATAGGTTCACTAATATGCATGCATTGCACACATACATGCACATACACAGAGAGAGAGAGAGAGAGAGAGAGAGAGAGAGAGAGAGAGAGAGAGAGAGAAATAGATAAATAAAAGAGAAAAGAAAAAGGAAGAAGTTTGATATAGCATAATAAATCATAAACAAATATTTGTACCCTCAAATACAAGCTGAATGTCGATCAGAATTATGTCCAGGAAAAAAGTGACCAAGGATAAAGTTGAAGTTTCAACAATAGTCCTTCATTTGTCATTTCACAAGGCACCTTCATGTATGTCAACTTTTGTTTTTGTTTTGTTTTGTATTTTTGCATCTATGATTGACATAAACCTTAGTGTGGCCTTGGTTCGGGAGTGTTTTCTTCCTCCTGTTGGCTACTTTTGAGCTAAGTGTCCATGGAAATATGTGTTCATGGCTTTAACGAGCACTCTATGGTGTTTGCTACCAGTACCTGAGGACAGAAAGGAATATGTTTTTATTTTACACACTAAGAAAGTTATGAAGGAGGTTTTATCTTGGCTTCTTAGGCGAATGTTCTATCTCTTAAGAAATAAAACAAAGGAGTTAAAAGACGGCTAACAATTGTGTCTTCATAAAGATTTGGATTCTGGATGACTTTGTTGACTATTCACCTGTGAGTAACTAGCAAGTATAATCAGAGCAATTGTTACTGATAAAAAAAAGGTTATGCATTAAAAAATAGCAACTAATAAATATATAAGATAATAGATTTTGTTATATTTTTATACATTTCATAAAAAGAAACATAGAAAAGGAACAGAAAAATGAGTAAAGGGAGATAAGAAGAGATAAGTGACCCAAAGAAGAAGACAGAACACAACAGAAGCTTCCGATGATGGAAGATTCGAGGCCAGTCTGGTCTACAAAGTGAGTTCCAGAACACTAGGACCGTTACACAGAGAAACCCTGTCTTGATTAAAAAAGAAAATAAAAGAGAAATATAAAAATATAAGACAAGGTTGATTAATTAAAAAGAGCAGAGACAAGGCAGAGAGGAGTGGGAAGTAAGGATTGAAACTTCCATTTTGAGAGTGGGGTGTGGTGTTCATATAATCATAGTACTTGGAACACCAAAGTGGGATCCAAAGCCAGAGCCCTGCTTGGACCTCTTTATGAGTTGGGAAAAAAAATCAAAACTAAACTAGAACAGAATGAGAAAAAGGAAAGAAATTAGATGTGAAGAAGACAGAAGAGGAAGCTGTGAAGGAAAAGGAGGGCTACGAGTGTAGCTTGTGCATGCTCTTGGTTTAAACCCCCAGAACCGCTGAAAAACAAAGCAGGGTTGGGGTGGATGCAATAGAATAAAAACGTATGAATCAACTAACTATGAAAATGAGATAAGACATACAATGTAAGGAAGTAATGAGGGAGGTCATGCGGCAATTGGCCAGCCCTCTGGGAGGTAACCTGCACCGCACAGCAGTGGGCTATGTCTGGACCTATTAGCTTTTCCTTCAGGGCTCTCTTCAGTTCAGTCCCTGGTGGGAACCTAGTCTGCACTCTCTGGCTTCCTTGCCTTTCAGTGGAGGTGCTTGCCTAGCAGCCAGGGGGCATGGTTTATAGGCTGAGCCAACACTGATTGCCTCTCTGCTGGTCACGACCCCTTGGGGCAGGCTTCAAGCTTTCTACCAAATCTCCAGTGTCTTAGAATGTCTGGTTGTGAGTGGAGAAATGTTGAGGCAGGTGTGCCATCCCGAACCTAGAGGTGGTAGGGATTGAAGGTTGGTGGGCTTTACCTTTCCAGAGTCCCACTTCCCACTTCTTAGCTCCTTTGCATAATCACTCCCCCACCATCTGATTGCCCTGCAATCCAGGAGCTCAGAGCTCTCCTTGGTAACTTCCCTAATGGAGATCCTGACCAGCAAGGGACTTAAGTAGGAACAAGCACACATAACCCATCCTTGTGACTCCTGATTCCTACAGTAGAGTATTCTGAAGTCTGACTTCCAACTCCCCAGGTAGCCGAGGATGACCTTGAACTTCTGATTCTCTTACCTCTGCCTCCCAAGTGCAGAGATTGCAGGTCTACAACAGACAACACATTTTGTCTGTGTGGCTGGGAGTCAAATCTAGGGCTCCAAGTCTACTAAGCAAGCGTGATAATAGCTGCGCTATATCCCTAGCCTCTAAATTTCTGATTCAGTGTCTTCTCCTATGAGCTAGACCTGAGTTCCATGCCAGCACTCCTTGCATCAATGCATTAGCACTTGACACTTGCTATATATTCCTGGAGCTAGGATAATGCAAGGACTCTTGATTTCTAGTGCCTCAGAACAAGGTAGGAACCTGGCCAAATAGATTGGGTCTTGTGTCCTGACTGAGTCCAGGAAGAGGAGAGAACTGCCTTGGGGGCAGTGTGCTGTGCACGCTCCAGGGCCCACTTCTTCTCAGGCCACACTTATGCTCAGTGCTGTGGACTGTGCTTCATTTGCCATACCTTCTCCTGCTTAGCATTTTAAAAGTGGACTATGTAAGCACCCCAGCTGGACTTTCGTCCTGGGATGGAATCACTTAGAGAAGGAGACACATGTCTTCCACTGAAATTTAGTCACGGTGTAGTGACATAAGGAAATTTCATAGGAGCAGGAAGATAACCAAAGATCCCATGTGGCATTAATCTTCCCTGTGCCTGTTGAGTGAGCACTAACCTTGTGCCAAGCAATGAGTTGCGTGCTCCAGTTTTTCAGGGCAAAGTAGAAGAACTGAAGAATAAGGCTAGAGTTTGCGAAGCTAGAATTGAGTTATACCTATGACATTCCAGAGTTTGATTTTAGTTTCTCTGTTGCCCTAAACTTAATGACCTTGAGCTAGGAGGGAGAGGTTACATAATCCCACATTAGCTTTTTCTTCTCAAGCTGGTGCTCTAAGACTTCTGAATGAATTTTGCAAAGGACTTTGATATGACTCCATTTGTGTTCTATACATTTCTTACAGAATCTACGAGTAAAGTGAAATGTGTTGGCTAAGCAATTGCAACTCAGAAAGCAGCATTACCAGTAGAGCCTTCCAAGGATGCTTGTATACTCAGAGACAAGTCAAAGTCAATATTCACCAAATGCTTTTGTGCTGCTATATATAGTGAGTGTTATGGAAGAGGGGAAGTGTATTGCTCAAATGAAAATGACCGAGAAGCAAGAACTAAGCTGAAGAAAGCTTATGGGTTAGAATTTACATGATATTGGTACCCACCCAATCTTCACTGAATAGTTACATTTATAGACATGAAAATATGTTAATGTTGTATATATCCTTATCTTCACTGCTCCAGAGCACTTAGCTAGTGGTCATGGATAAAGTCTATAAAATATAACAATGAATTCTAACTTAGAGCATCTAACCCTCATTTACATGTTTCTGTAGATATAATATTGGAAGCTACTTGGAACATCTCCAACACATTTGATAAGCTGATGGGTTTCCTGGGTGATTTTGTTACCCTTGTGTCTTAATTAGGGTTTCTATTGCTGTGAAGAGACACCATGGCCACAGCAACTATTATAAAGAAAAAACATTTAATGGGGTTTACAGTTTCAGATGTTTGGTCCGTTATCAGCGTGGTGGATGGCATGCAGACAGGCATGGTGCTGGATAAGGAGCTTAGAGTTCTACATCTTGATCCACAGGCAGAAGGGACAACTACGTATCACACTGAGCATAGTTTGAGCATATACAAGACCCCAAAGCCTGTCACCACAGTAACAAAAATTTCTTTCAACAAGGCCATACCTACTCCAACAAAGCCATACCATCTATTAGTGCCACTATGAGATGCCACCTTGTGGGCCATTTTCTGTTGAAACTGCCACACCTCGTATCTTTGCTTTTAAGATTTTAAATAATTTTGCCATCACATTCTAAGTTTTAAATAAAATTATTGGACTGTATGATGCCTTATTTGTTCATTCTACCAAATTAAAAAAATAGAAATACTTTGGACAATCACTTGGTAGAAAGTGATTATGTTAAATATATATAACCTGTGACATAGTCATGAAGTTGCTCTGCTGATATTTGTATATTTCTGAAAGAAATGAGTTCGTATGGATATATAAATCTGTGTGATAGAAATCTTATAGCACTATTTATAAAACCTTTAGTTGAAGCCTTCAAAGTATCTATCAGCACTGAGTTGAACAATAATTTGGGGGCTTAGCAAGCTGACTTGGCAGTTAAAATTACTTGCTGTTCCTGTTGAGAACAGGTTCCTAGCACCCACATGGCAAGTCTCAACTGTCTGTAACTCCAATTCCAGGAGATCTGGTGACCTTGATCTCCTGGTTTCTTCTGGTTTCTATGAGTACCAGGCATGTAGGTGGTACACATACATACACATATATCTCCAGGCAAACATTCATATACATAGAAATAAAATACATAAATATTTTAAAATGAATAAACTGTGATACAAAATGGGATAGTACTCTGCAATAAAAATTAAGATCTAATTTTTATAATTGACAGTATCTATCAATAAGAGTGATCTATCTCTTATATGAAACCTAATATGAGCAGTATTTTCTCACTTATATGGAGTTCAAGAATAGAAGAAGGTTAATTTGTATCAATAGGAGTAACATTGAAACTTTGGATAGGAAGCAGTGATGGGAAGGAAGTATTGATGAAGATTTAATTGGTACTAGTAATGTTCTACACGGTGATCTGAGATAGATAAACAGATAGATGGTAGACACATAAGTAGATACAAAGATAGCTAAGTTTTAAATAAACTGAAAGAATTTTGATCATTTATATTATAGTTAACCTTTAATTCCAATATTTTGAAAACTAAAATGTCTAAACAGTAAACACTTTGCCTATTCTGCTCACTGAATAACAAAATATTGAGCTATTTGAGGCATTGGAATAATAGAATTGAAGATGTCTTCAGTAACAAAAACAATTAATGACTTGGTTATTGTTGGACGCAGATGTGATGGAATTGTTTGATCCAATATGGAATTTAAATGGAATTGTTGAAAGCTGAATACAGTTTCTGGAAACAATGCCAGTAGAAAGAAAACCTTTGGTTTGTAAAAGCATGGTCGCATATTGAAACTTATATTCCTTAAAAGTGGGCACCATAGATTTGCCCACCAACCAGACACTTTTATATCGCCTTTACTTCAGACTCCTGGTGGAGGTCTTTGGAAAATCAGTCACTTGCTTAAGTAGTAAGTATATCTTTTCCAAAAAGGAAAAAAAATTGAAAATTAAAAACAAAACAAATTGGAAACACCTTCCTTCACAAGGTGTGATCCATCTTGACAGGGCTAAAACCATCAGGAAACTGTGAATAAGGCCAGAAAAAAAGCCCTGTCCCTCTCAAAGTGTCCACAAATTAATACCATGCTAAGGTCTGGAGAGCTTGGGGAAAGCAGAGAGCTCATGATTGCTCACAGAGTCCTAACGTTTATTCAGTAAATGAATGCTAGCTGACTCATTCATTTTTTGAACATTTTACTATTCCTTATTAAAACAAGAAACTAGTCATCAGATTTATCACTGGCTTTTCCTTGTTTGTTTTTTCATCTGACCACTAGCAAAAGAGGAAACTATTTTCTTTTTAAAAATCCCTTTTTCTGAAACCGAATAATACCTAAAGCAAGATATTCAGTGACTGTTATTGTCCGAGCTTTTGTTTTTGCTAACAAGTTGGGAAAAAAACCTTTTCTCCTTGGTGTTTTCTGTGTCCATATTAAGGATATATAACAACACAGACTCTGAGGGAGTGAGGCACAGTGTGCTCAATCACGTGGTAGATGTGTCTTCAGTACTCTACAGCTTATAGTTGGTCCAGGGGCTTGAGGTGATGCTGGAGCCAGACCTTGTGGGTTCGGCTCCTTGCCTGCCTTGCCTCTTAATGGATGTCTGACCCTGATCCTGCCAGAGCCACTGTTAAATGCACAGGTAACAGAACCGGGTCCTTAGGGGTTTTGATTATAAGAATGACTGAGAGAAAGGACTTTATGTGCAAAATAACGCTTTCTCAAAGCACAGTCTCTGTAACTAATAGCAAAAATCTCTGAAAAAGAATCTTGTATTCCTGTCATGAATCTTACCATACCAATAGCTTATTTATTCATTTATAATATTTAATAACTCCCACTGAGAGAATGCTGGATACTCCAATGAGGTGTTTAAGACCTTTAATATATTCACTTAATATTTAATATTTACACTTAATGGTTATTTTGTAAAGATTTTTATTGTTCTTATATATGAATATTTTTCCTGCCTACATATTTGTGAACCACATGCATACCTGATGCCAATGGTGGACAGCAGAGGGTATTGTACCCCTTGGAACTAGAGTTACAAATATTTATGAGCTGTTCTGTGAGTGATGAGAACTGAACTTGAGTCTTCTGGAGAAGTAGCCAGTGCTCTTAGTTGATGAGCTATCGCACCCACCCCTAACTCCTTATCCTTTATCTATTTATGCCTTTGAAGTATTTCCTCTTTAGTACTAGCCAGCTAATTCAATACCCTGCATGTACAAGGCACACACTTGATCACTGAGCACATACCGTCAGGCCCAATAACTAGGTACTTTTAGCCAGGTCATAAAACATTAAGATCTTGTACCCACAATGAAAGTGTTTTCTGATACTTTAATCTTAGCCTAGATTGTTCTCACTGAGTTGGAAAAACCATGTATAAAAACTTTAAGAAGGACACATTTGTAAAACCGGAGTTTTAGAAGGAATTCTTGAGGGACAAGTGCAGTTCGTAAGGCTTGCATGCAATCAGAGAGATGAAGCAGAGTTTTCTAATTACTGGGATATTTGAGCTGGTGAAGGGCCAAATTATATCTTGCATATATTGTGCATGATGAAGCAGACTAGTCTGGCGAAAGGATATAAAAGCGAAGATTGTGTATTGTTTTAAATTGGAGGAGTTTAAGCATTTTTGCATGTTCCCTCCATGCTTTAAAAAGTGGAGATGGATGGGGATTTGTGGTAGTTGGTTTTAATTACAAAAGCATTTTATTTTAGAAGCCTGGTGATATTTATTTAAGTTCACCATTACATTGCTACGTTGGTTTTTTTGAAATGTAAAGAAAAATTTGTAAATGCAACCAATTAGAATAACTATTTTATTAAAATATATATCTAATGCTATTTTCCTTCATTAGCTTAAAAATCACTTTGAACTCTTATTTTTTTATTCTTACTTTTTATTTTTTTTCTTTTTTGCTCATCAAATGGTTTAGATCATCAAATAGTCTAGTTTGGTCTAAGAAAGAGATTTTCGTAAAGAAGAAATTGAATTTGTTATTTTAAACTTACCTTTTTAAAGAATAAAATAAAAATCCCTAATATATTCCCTTGTTTTTTTTTTTTTTTTTGATGGTGAAATCTTCTGCTGGATTTGGTGTATGTGGGATGCTGGGAAAGTATGTGAATAGGTAGACGAAGGGATTCAGAATGAACTGAAGGAGTAACTGAGCTGATAAGTCATACTTGGCTGATAGGACAAATCCTGACCTGCCTCTCACTGTCCTGAGCCTTACTCACTGTCCAGTATTCCATGTTAGCTCCTGTCAAACAATACATGCTAGCTATTATTTTTGCAGATGTATTTTAAGTACACATGACACGTGACATGCTCCGAGGTTGTGTAATCAATTCAAGTTGACTTTATTCAGAACAGGCCTATGACTCAGCTCCTCTTTAATAAGCTTGGCTTAATTAATCAACTATTGGCTTATTGTTCTGTGCTGTGAACCTAAGGTAGGGCACATACTTAACAAGCACTTTGCTGCTGAGCTGCTCATCACCTCTAATGCTGGCCTTCTAAGAATCGAATTAAACTAACCTCAAAGGGTTGTTAGTTGTTTATCATCTCTACTTGAGTGTTTCTTAGGATCCTAGAGGTCACATGAGCCTCTGAATCATTTTTGTGAATTTTGGGATTTTTGTTTTGTTTTGTTTTCTGAGACAGGGTTTCTCTGGGTAACTTCAGCTGTCCCGGAATTCACTCTATAGCCCTGGCTGGCCTGGAACTTACAAAGATTTGCCTGCCTCTGCCTCCCCAGTGCTGGGATTAAGGGTGTGTGCCACCACCTTCCAGTGTATTATTTTTTATTGTCTTTTATTTCTCTCTGAATCTCAGAAGATGGTAGGACATGTCTTTGTTATGAAGAAACAAAAGAGAACAGAATAGATGAATTTTATTGGGTCGGGAGTCCTCTTATAACTCAGTGGTTCTCAACCTTCCGAATGCTGTGATTCTTTAATACAGTTCCTTGTGTTGTAGTGATATCCAAACATAAAATTACTCCGCTGCTACTTTATGATTATAATTTTGCTACTATTATAAATTATACTATATGTAACTCCAAAAAGATCATGGCACACAGATTGAGAACCACAGCTTTAGCAGCTTGCAAGCACTTGAAGTTTTTCTTTCTTTAGTTTGCACAGCCAAGGATATGGAACCCAAACATGAGGATTAGAATTATGGACCAATGATTGTAATGAAAGTAAAAGCAGGAATCACAAAGTTGATGCTAACACAAGTCAGAAAATTTAAACTAACCCATTAATGAATAGCATTTAGTGTCTACTGAAATCCAGAGACCCAGGCCTCTACACTGAAGTCCTGACACCCGGAATTGGCAGGCTGTGAGAACATAGAGAAGTTCTTTGTGGCCACTCACCAAACTCTTGCTTCTGAGAGTCTTTCAGTTCTGAGGCTGGCTCAGACTCCAAGGCAAGTCAGGTAAACCTAGATGCCATAGCTTCACCCCTGTGCCCAAAGGCACCTTGGAGACTGAGCTAAATACCAGCTAAATTGTGCTCCTGTGGACCACGTTTTTAAAAGGATGCCTTCTAGACTGGCTTCAAGGAGAGGTGTCAAATGCCATGTCACCAAGTGCCCGGCTGTGCCCAATGTGATGTGTTTGGGAAACCAGGCCTCTGTTCCACCTCCCATTATCTGATAGTGTGCACCTTTCCCTCCAGCAGCCTAGTGTGGCCTTGGACTGTGGCCAGAGCCAGTGAGCTGCCCACCTTGCCCCAAGGCGTAATGCTAATCTTAGGAGGAGGAGGAGGCTCTGTGAATAAGTTTACATTCCTCTTCCTTGTGGGGAATGAATTAAAGAAACTCCAAATAACTCCAGTCTGCAAAAATCCAACTCAAGTAGTTTTCCTTTTTCAGGGTACACCAGTTAAGATTAAAGATGTCTGTTGTTTTACGAAGTAGTATGACATAGCTCAGAAAAGGCTTTTTGTCGGTTATTAATTCCCTCTGGGCCAGAAATTGAGAGATCAGTTTGTATTTTCAAAGTAAGAAACCTGAATCCAAATGATAATTGCAGGATGGCCATATCCTGGCTAAATATTCCTTAGGGAAACATTTTAAAGTCCTTAGGAGGGCAGGGTATATCTAATGTCTGTGTTGGTCTCTCTTAATTCTAGGTGCTTAGTGCCCCTATTATTAGCTATGGCATTCCTCTTGTTGGAATAAACTCATACGTTTCTACAGTGGTATGAAGAATAACTGGTAGTTGTTAGATTACTAAATGCAGTGCCAACACACTTGGCATTTGCATGACGTTCTACACCTTAAAGATATTTAGTGTGCTATGTTTATCTTAAATTATAGAAATATAGCATATGGGTTACTGGCCTCTTTCACAAGTAAGCAAACTGGGATCTATGGAACAAAGACCTATGCCCAGAGTTCCATAGTTATTCATCTAGATAAAGGCCCGTGTCAAAATCCTGATCTCCACCTCTAAATAGATGAACTCACTAAAAATACTGAGATTGAGAACTGGTTGCAGGATTTCCTTACACCCGAAGATCGCTGGTTCAGTTGGGTGTTACTATTTCCAATATGTTCATGTTCTCCTCTGAGGCTTGTTGTTAGTATGTCTATCGATGCTCACGTGTTGTATCCTGCTGACAAACTACGCTGTGCTCAAATGTCTATGTGAGGAACAGTGGTCTTTACATTCTGTAATTTTGCTCTGGAATTCATCTTTACATAAACTCTGTGGTTGGCTGTTTTTATCTTACCCCACTCTCTGAAGTATTTGCCTTATTGGATCTGTCTACTTATCCCCTAATCTAATACCCAGTTTCCAGAGAGGCTATTGTGTGTCATCTCAGAAGAAAGCAGCAATCTTCCTTAGCTAGTTTTGGAGGACAAAACTCTTGTTTGGGCTTTACGTTTAGATTATGAACAAATTATTTAGTTTCTTTTTAAAATTTCTGATCTCACTAGTTATAAGAAACTGCATAAAACTTCAAATTATCTAGATACTTCATGTTGAGATCATTATAATTATCTTTATTTCATGTATTACACACAAATAAATCATTTCTAAAAAGTATTCTGAGTGAGCAGCATACATAATTTTAGGTATAATCAAGTAATTATTTAAATATGGTTTAAGTCCATTAACCAGTATAGTTCATATCATATTTCCATCACATATTAGGAAGGTTGCAAAATGACAGATGTGATTTGTAGTTCATGACTTGAGTTTAGTGGTAGGATAGCTGCCTATATATACCCAAAGGATGCTCAGTCATACCACAAGGACATTTGCTCAACCATGTTCATGGCATTATTTGTAATAGCCAGAACCTTGAATCAACATAGATGCCCTTCAACTGAAGAATGGATAAGGAAAATCTGGTACATTTATACAATGGAGTACTACACAGCAGAAAAAAATAATGACATCTTAAAATTTGCAGGCAAGTGGATGGAACTAGAAAAAACTATACTGAGTGAGGTTACCCAGACACAGAAAGACAAATATGGACTTACTTATAAGTGGTTTTTAGACATAAAACAAAGAATAACTGGCCCACAGTCCACAACCCCAGAGAACCTAGACAATAAAGGGGACCCTAAGAGGGACATATATGGGTCTGCCTAGGAAGGAGAAAAAGACAAGGTCTCCTGAGTAAATTGGGAGTATGTGTGGCAGGGGTGGAGGGTGGAAGGGGAAGAGGGAAGGAAGAAATGGGAATGGGGAAAAATGTATTGCTCAATTAAAAATAATAAAGTATTAAAAAAGCATAGCTGCCTACCATTCATTAACTATTGACTTTTCAGTGGTTAAAAATTCTGTATTAGCACCAGATATGGAATTTTTAGAAAACTGTATATTCTATGAGAAAGTGACTCTTAACATCAGAAATGGGAAACTTTTTTTTTAACTTAAAAGATCAGGGGTATATAGCGCATGGCTAGAACATTTGCTTAACAAGGATTCAATCCCTGGAGCATGAAATAAAAAGCAAAAACAACAGAAATGATACATAGGTGTAGTTTGATGTCTAACAAAAACCAGAAACCATTTTTCTAAGATTTTGTGAGGACTTCTAGCATGGGTATACTATTTAAGACAAGAACACCTGGTTCACTATACCTTATTGCCTATAATTTTTCAGTCATTTTTCTGAGTATTGAAGTGAATAATATGGCATAGTCTTCCTACCTGGCAATATATATAATTATGGAGAATGTCCCAGAAATTACTGTGGCATGTACAGGTTCTAGTGGGAAAATATAAGATCCTATGAGAAAAAAGAAGCTCTTAAGTCAGCCCTTAGGCATTGTATGAGAGGCTAGGAATGTGTAGAAAAAACATCTTAGATGAATAAAGCTTCATCTTTCCTACCCAGTGAGTATTCCATTTGTCCATTATCCTGATGTAAAATAAAGCAGAGACACATGGGAGCACAGAAGACCTAGCACAGGGCACTGACAGGGTGAAGGCAGTGCAAGGTCTTCATCTGGGCTCAGAACTAGGATCCTTGAGGCTGCACATCTGGAAGGAGGTTGTACATGCTGGCACTGGGGGACTTGAGGTGGAGACTCAAATGACAGAGTAGAGGGATCGAGAAGGATTCATCAGTGGAGTCCGATGTGTGGCTGGCTGTGATCCGTGAGGAAGAATGAGTCAAATGCCCCCACTGGGATGTCTGGGGATGTAGGATGGCTGACTGAGATGTATGGATGGTGAGGCAGCACTGATTTGGCAAAGGATGTTTGTTTCTGCTTCCTGTTGACATCTGTTTATTCACCCCAGCGTAGGCATTGCCTGTTGCACAATGTCTGGTCTGGTGTTTAGTAGAAGTATCAGTTATAATATTGGCTTGGGTCCTTTGTGATAGAGGAGAAGTCTGGGCAGCAAATGTCTCAGCCTCTTTATTACTTCAGCCTCATGACGGAGTGTGATGGAGAAGATGGCCAACTCTCAGTTTTGTTTTTGAGCCTGAGAAAGTAGCCCCAAAACTGAGAGTGACAACTACTCTCTTCAGAATCTGTGATTTCTTATAGCATCATCCAGTTTGGATGTTAAATGTTTCCTAAAAATACTTGTGTTGGCTTGGTCCATCAAGTGATGCTGTTGAGAGGTTAGGGAAACTTTAACAGGTGGAAGGGCTCAGTGGGAGATCGTCAAGTCACGTGGGACATGCCTGTGAAGGGAATGCTTCTCTCCATTTCTTTTGTCTTCTTATCATGAAAGAAGTGGTTCTCCAGACCTAAAAGTAATAGAACTAGTCAGCCGTGGTCGGAAATCTACAAAGCTGTGTAACATAATAAATCCTTCCTAAGTTGATCACCTTGGTATTTGTCATAGCGAGTCAAAGCTAACTCATACTCTTTGCAATCTATTGCCCAAAATGTATTCTCAGGGCTATACCATGTTATCAAATAGGCTATGAAAAATGTAATGTTAGCTTGGCAGCCATGATGCCCAGCTTAAATGCCAAAATTGTATGGCTGTTAGATAAAAGTTTTATAAGATAGTCTTAAATGTAACAACTGCCTTATAGTCCTTTATTTTGTAAAATGGAGACATCTAAATAGAAGGTTCTGGAAGATATTGATCAAGAATAGTTTGCGAGGTAGAAGATAACACATAGTTGGCATCATTAAAAAGGCCTTAAACTGTAGGAAAAATCCCCAACAGCAACAACAGAGAAGGAGACAATTGGTTATCAAGATCACAGCTTGTATGGGAGCAACTGTAGAAGAGAGAATCAGTACAGTGCAGTAACTAGCAAAAGAATCTCAGAAGTGTGTATGGGTTTGCAGCTCAGTGGTAGAGCGTTGTATGTACAAGGTCCTGGGTTCAATTCCATAGCACAGCAAAAAGGAAACTACTATGGAACTACTTACGAAGGCAGGAAGAAAAATGGGTAGGGTGATATTTGAGAAAAGGGTAAAATTTAAGGACAAAAATGAAAGGTGACTGGAATCAGGGAGAACAAGAACAGGAAAGACTGTGGAACACAACAAAAAGTTTTAGCCAACATCAATATCATGCCCTTATTAGGCTTCTCCCAGAGCATCCACTGAGGAATGTGTTCTGTTACAGAAGAAAAATGTAGGGGAGGTTTTATTGAAATTGAGGACATACACTCTGGGTCATAGTTATCTCTGAGGGTGGCTTCATACGCTCTACTATTTCTGTGCTAAAACTGACATTAAAATACCAGGGTGTGGTGGCTATACACAGCGAAAGAAATT
The DNA here is from genome assembly GCA_004026605.1 of Ondatra zibethicus. Lineage (NCBI taxonomy): Eukaryota > Metazoa > Chordata > Mammalia > Rodentia > Cricetidae > Ondatra > Ondatra zibethicus. The sequence goes on along the minus strand of PVIU01011487.1, from coordinate 34,084 downwards.
ATGTTAATTTCTGTAAATAGGTTTGCTTGTGTTGGTTTTACAGTTAGCAAGTAATGCGAACCTCATTTAATTAATGCAAGTACACAAACCGAATAAAAGGCCAAAGGATCTGAATATGGGGCATTTGTATTCTCTGGGGCATTGTGGTGTATCTGAAAGTAGAAGTTTCCTAAACTGAATGATGAGCTGGGATTCTGGCTTCTTGGTGCACCATCTCTCTAAGTATGTTTCTGACTTGGGAATGATTGTGCTGTCTAACAGGACAGAGGTGCAACATGTAGTTCCTTTATGGATCCAGCACTGAGACCTGCTCAGTGACCAAAGGGCCTTAGGCTTTACACATGATATGTTTGTTGAACATCTGATCCTTATGCCCCCACCCCGCAAGTCCTGCTTTATCTTCCATTTTTTAATTCAATTTGAGACAGAGACAGAAAGAGAGGAAGGAGGAGGAGGGAGAGTGGGAGGGAGGGACGGACAGATGGACGAACGGGAGGAGATAGAGATAATGATGAGATAGCTAGGTTCTGGTTAACAGTAAATGTGTCTAATCATTATATATGAACTCGTTAGGTCTTCTTAAACCAGTACTGCCCAATATAGAATTCAAGCCATGTATGTCACTTTAAATTTTCTAGCAGGCACGCTTTAAAATTTATCAGAAAGACATGAAATTAAGTTGAAGGTATTATATAGGATTCAGGGTTAAAATCTTGTCTTTTGAACATACAGTCCACATAAAATCACTGAGATCATTGATATTTCCCTTAAAAGAGAAACAAAGCCCGGGATCTTTTAGATCTGTGCATATTTCCCGTGCCTGGCCAGCCACATGTGGCTCGTTGTTCTGTCTTAGTTACTGTGGTTTTAGAGATTTGGAGCCTGTTGTTCTCTTTCTGCTAATGCTGGTTGCAGTTTGTTGCATACAGGTCTCCCATTAGGGTATTGTATTAAGGATTTCTCTTTTGTTTTGATGGCAAGAGACACTGGGCACTGGCCTTAATAGGCACACATAGTATACTAATATCATGCTGTTTTAAAGTCTCAAGCACTGTTTGGAGGTAAAGCAAGTGAGTAGGGAGTAAATCTTTTTTCCCTTGTGTTTTTAACATAGTACTAGGCTTTCAAAGCCTTCTTTCCAGTTATATTAAAAATAGCTTGGCTTGGCATGCACTAGACTCCAGGTTCACTTCTAAGACAATAGAAATGAAACAGAACTAGTGGGCAGAGACACGAAGGGTAATGTTCAGGAGTAATCACCCTATGTCAGACTGCCCTGGCCACTTCATAGACTGCCGGGTGAAGTGAATAAAATAGTCACCACCTGAAACATCTCATTTTGACTTTTGTCTTGTGCAAATGTGTGCCTAAATTTAATGGGATACCTATTGATTTAATTAGTGCATAATTCCCTCAAATTCTTCTTAATAGAAATTTCTAAGTACTCAGCTAGGTGATGAGGATTTGACAAACCAGAGTAAAATCAATTTTTAATGATCTTCATGAAAATTTGTGAATGTATTTCCATTAGCTTGGCTACTCTATTATCATAAAAGAGAAAACTTTATATAGGTAATGGAAACAGACCACCATTATCTGTTGAATTAACACAGATCAAGAAATATCAGGCTAACTACAAGGCAAACCAATTATATATTTCTTTATTATATGGGGTAAACTCACGAAACAGGAACAAGAAGTCCAAGCTCAGCTGGTTAGCGTGAACCCTGGGCCACCTGGTGTTCTCCGGGTACCAAAAAGGTCACGCCCTAACTTGGTCCCACCTCTTAAAGTTCATTGGCTGACAGAGATTCCCCATCAGTTATCTACTTGATGTCATAGACATTCAGACCAACATTATTTAATGCTCATTTTAAACCCATTTCTAGCCATGCAGCCTAGTTTCGCTACAGTAGGGTCCTGAAAGTATTGGCTGCAGCCATGTTGTGAGGAGCTTTGGTTACGTTCTCTTCCTTGGCCAGAAATTGTACCTAGACAAAGCATGCCCGTGACTGCTGCTGTTATAAAATGCCAGGGAAATAATTTAAGTAGAAAAAATAAGAAAACATTTACAACTGCCAGAAGACTTCTCCCAGTTGATATGTATCTGATTTTTGTTTTGTTTCTTTGTTTGTTACAGGAGCAGAGGGGAAGAACAGTCATTCTTTTTTAATATTAAATGCAATCATGAATGCGTCTGTTTTCTCCCTAATTATAGTATTTAAATTAATGCCTCAGTTGATTGAGTGAACCCATTTAAGATAAGAGATGTCAAAATTTCTTTGTTGTATGCTCAGCTTCTCACCATTGTCCTGCACTGTGCTACGTGAGCTCCTTGCGAGGCACATTGCTGAGCGCCGAGTGGAGCATCCAGTTTCACCACAGGTTTTCAAAGCTTCTCCTGCTGCTCCTCTTGTTTTTCTGGGTAAAATGCTGGCCCTAAAGTACCGCAGTTGTTGTCTAGAATGTATTAGGGTGGAAACAGGAGAACTTCTCAATGGCATCTTCTGTGCTTCACAGCACTGGCATTCCCTAGCAGCTGGGGTAGACTCAGGAATCAGCATGTTTTCCAAAGAGTCCAGATAATTCAGTGCAATTAAAGGGTCGGGCGCACTGCTTTGTTTCGTAGAGGCCTGACAATCCCTACAGCCTCCTGCCTACCAGGGAAGTCTTTAAGAAACCTGTTGCTGTAAGTGAATTAACTAGATCTAATATGACTAGGAAACCAAGCTGATCCTTTTAAAATTCTGAGTATGTGGCTGAATACTGTGGATTTTAAATGTGTTAATTCTGTGTTTTTGACTTATTGCCTATGAGTCCTTGGGTCATCTGACTATGTTGTCTCTCGACTGTAACTTTTGTTACTGCATTCTGAGAATATTCTAGTTTGAGAACTTTGGGTTATTGCTACCCAGGGTGTTGGAAAAAGAAGGATAGAAGAACTGATTTATAATACGGAGGTTGACTTTAGAGTACAGATGGACTGCGGCCTCTATCCTTTGAGAGTTCTGTCTTCTTTTGAATGTGTTCCTTCATGTATAGGAATATGAATTACAACTAGGAATTGAGTGTTTCTGAAATGAAATAGAAAGGCCAAGTTGCAGGAAAGAACTGTGGAGCTTCCAGTATGACCTTTATAGAGACTGTCGCCTAAACACGAGCCACTAGGGTTCAAAAAGTAGAGGTGACAAGTCAAGAAACAACAAACAAATTCCAAGAGTTGTAGACGGGTTCTTGGACATAGGGAAGGAGGGTGAATGGGAAGGCTGAGACTCTATCAGTGGTGCTAAAGTCCCTTAGGGGATGTTCAAAATGGTGATTATATTCCTACCGTCCCTAGTAAGTGGGTTTTGGTTACAGCTCAGGAGCTTACATTTGTAAACTTCGTGGTGGTGATCATGAACCACTGTGTATGGGAAACAGTTGAGAAACACTCAACCAGACTTGGGGAGTCAGTCACAGACTTTTTGCTTTAGTTTATGTACCTAAAATACCCTTTTCATATAACCATATTGATGACTACCTTAACTGTCATCATAGAACCTTCATCCAGTATTTGATGAAAGTAGATGCAGAGATCCACAGCAAGGCCCTGGAAGAAACTACTCCTGGAGTCCAGCCATAGAGAGGAAGGAGCAATATTACAAGCAAAGAGACCAAGATCGTGATGGGGGAAAACCCACAAATCAGCTGACCTGAGCTAGTGAGACTGGCAGCTGGGGAACCTGCATAAAACCAAATTAGACCTTCTTGATGTGGGAAGTCCTTCTGTATATGTATTGCTTTAATTGGTTAATGAATAAAGTTGCTTTGACCTATGGCAAGGCAGAATATAGCCAGGATTGAAGAGATATATAGAGAGAGTAGGAAGAGTCAAGAGGATGCCATGTAGCTGCTGAAGGAGGCAGATACCATGTAGCTGCCCAAGAAGGAAGAGGTAACAAACCATGAAACCTCATGGTAAAATACAAAATAGTAGAAATAGATTAATTTAAGAAATAAGAGCTAGCTAGAAAGATGCCTAAGCCATTGGAGAAACAGTGATGAGATACCTTGCTCAGCCTAGAGACAAGGGGGAGGGCCCTGGTCCTGTCTCAAGTGATATGACAGACTTTGTTGACTCCCCATGGGAGGACTTACCCTCTCTGAGAAGTGAATGAGAGTGGGGTGGGGAGAAGATGGGAGGAGAGGGAGGATGGGAGGGAGAGGGATCTAGGATGTAAAATAAGATTGTTTTAAAAACAAAAAAAGAAGTAAACACTGGTCTTAAGATGGAAGGCACAGCTTCAGAAGACACAGGAGGATTGCTCTTGACTGACTTGATTACTGCCCATTATGTTGTACAAGCAGAGGGGAGGGAAAGGTCTAAATTGATACCTAGTTTCCACCTTTGGTAGATGGATGAAGGATGGTGGGACCCTTATTCCAAGATCCAAAGAAAATAAGGAGATATTGGCTGGACATTTGGGATGCGACTCCTAGGAGTCTGGTTTAGACATGTCAGATAGACACTATCTGGGTAACATTACAGGGGATAACGTTTAGGAAAGTAGGAAACTGCTGAGTGAATGAGGGGTAGATGCCATGGGAGAGAAATTGCAAATCGGTAAGAATGGAGCACAGAGAACGGAACTGAGGCTCATGTTGATATTTAAGGCAAAATCTTAATTATCTGACTTCAAAAGGAAGAATTGTCAGAACCATGATAAGGAGAGGAGCTAAGGGAGTGAGCAACATGTTAACACCCCTGGGAAGTAAAATGATGCACAAATTCAAGTGTTGCACCGAAGGACCAGAAAAGGGTAGGAAATTTAACGGAAGTAGCATAAATGGGGCCAGATTGCCTGCCCCTGAACTTAGAAATTGTTGCTCATAAGAATATCACCGACTTCAAGACACTGCATTTTTAATTTCTTAGCTCTGAAGGAGACAATGTTACTGAGAATCTATTGAAGTAATTAATAATCATTTGAAACCAGTTTTTTGTATGTTCAATCTAATAAACTATTATAAGAAAGAAATCAATAATAAACTCCTATGCCATTGTTCTTCCTCAGAGACTACAGGATCTCTTATGGGGGGTTTTATCTCCCATATTGGAAGCTTTGTAATAAGGCTGGGCCTTCTGACATTATGCTATTTTAATGCCCACCCCATTCCTACCAGGAGACCAAGAGTACTACTTTTGCTTTGATGAATATAATTTATGCAGTAGACTTGTAATAATCAGATCAGCTGTCTCTGATTATTTTATTAGTTTCTTGACTGACCCAACTTAAACCAAAAGAAAGACAAGGTCACAAGAGGTAAGAGCGTAGGAGGCAGCAACTGATTCTGATATTTAGACTGTAATCACTTTTCTTTTCCCTCGCTATTTCTCTTAGCAGATTTAAAAGAGAACAGGAGAGTTAAATAGACTTTGCGGGAATAAAATTTTCCTAAGCAGGAAATATTGGTAGTGTGGTTTGCTGGAGAATATAGTTCAAGCATGGCTAGACTCTAGTAGTTTGCCTGCCTCTATTGTGGGAGACTTGACTGGGGTCTGTACACGGATTCTTTCAGACTTTCTAAACAGCCAGACTTGGGGCCAGGCCAGTGTGTTCCTTCCAATATGATACTCATTGTCGTCTATTAATTAGTTGGAAAATTGTCCAACAAATGCTGATCAAATGTAGAACAAAAGGAACTACCAGCAAAATAAGGACCACCCACAAGACCTGTCTACCTAATGGAGCACATTTTCTGTGTTATAGAACAGATCTGACCTGCAGATTATCTGTGTATAGTTTTATTTTGCCCTTGCTGACCAGTCTTCCAAAGTTTTATCTTGAAAACTTCTCAGGTAGTATATGATCAAATGTGTAATGTTATTCTTCAGGAAACTAGATTAATATCCTAGACCCCCAGCAGTTTGACTTCGAGGCTGATGGTGAATTTTCAGAAGAAAATGGCAGATTTTATTGGTTTGGTCTAGAAAACCCCAAAGCAGTAACAAATGGTGTAAGCATTGCTCTTTAGTGGCTCTTCGTGTAGGGTTTTAAAATGTGGCTAAGCATATTAGGGTTTAAGTTAATCCTTCTTCTTTTCCTCTTCCTTGAACAGGTTGTCAAGTTGCTTAGCAACAAACGATCACAAGCAGTAGGAATTCTAATGTCTAGTCTTCATTTAGATATGAAAGACATACAACATGGTAAGTATAAAAATTAAAATGAAGTCACTAACATTTGGGCTAAATTTTGTGATGTTTGCTAGAAAGTTCTACTCATGCAGTTAGTATATTTCCTGTAACATTATATATAACTTCATGGGTTTTTTTGTCCCTGCTAGGTTTCTATTAATATCATTTCCCGCCTGTTCTATACCATGTTTAAAGGTCCAATTTTCACATGATGTTTCTATTCTGTTCTTTTGTGATAATATAATAGCATAGACAGATTAGATTTTAAACTAAAGAATGTGTTCCTTATGGTTCTACAAGTTGCAGGGTGAAGATTAGGACCCCAGCATGGTTAGGCTTTGGTGAGGGCCCTTTCTGGGGATTCAGAGAATCATTTTCTGCTTGTATCTTGCTTGTGGTAGAAAGAAGCCAGTGAGCTTTCATTTGTATTTTGTTCATAAAGAAATCTCATTCCTGAGGACTCAACTCTTAAGGTCTGATTAAGCTCAAAGACCCTTACTCCTAATACTGAGACATGACTGGTGGCAGGGGTAGGGATTAGGATTGCAACACACAGAGTGGGGTCTCAGTTTGCTGCAATTTAACTTACTTCGTTGTCATAAAAATTTAAATTTTGTATCATACAAGGCACGAGTCTTGTTAGTGCTGTAACTAGTTAGATCGTATCTGAATGCCACCATGCAAAAGATACTAACAAATACTAATGTGAACCAGATAGTGGGTCCCCTAACCATTAAAACTATCCAGAGAAGAAGGGCCCCAGAGAGAAGTGTTAGTTGAGCCTTGACTCTTGGGTGCTTGATGGATAAGCCTAAAATTCTAAATCAGACCAGTGCCACCCAGTATGAGAGTCACAGAGGTTGCATTTGCTCTTCTAAGGATGTTCTTGGGATTAGGGATGGCAATTAGGGAATAAATTGCTATGCTTGGTGATGAACTGAAAACAGGTGTTTCAAAAAGACTGAATGACCATTTGTCCACTGAGATGTATTGAAAACATTGGATGGAATACAAGGCTTGTTCTCTTAGGTCCTCATGGTCCAAGATTCCAAGATGCTGAAAGAGTAAAGCAACTTAATTATGCATATGACTTTCTGGTAGAAAACTGGCCATTCTTTTCCTGGGAATTTGAAGCAACTATAGCATAAACCCCAGGGTCTTCTACTATAGAGAGATGGAATTGCTTTGTTTATTTATGTACATGTTTATTTTATTATTTGTGTGTGTGTGTGTGTGTGCGCGCGCGCGTGCGTGCGCATGCGCGCACATCTGCCTGTGGAGACCAGAAGAGGGCATCAAATCCTTTGAAGTTAGAGTTAAAGGCACATATGAGCCACCTGACCTCGGCTCTGGGATCCAAACTCAGGTTTTAATGATAGAACAGTAAGCATGCTTAACCACTGGTCTATTTCCCCAGCCCCTGAATTCACTTTTCTAATGATCAACAGAGGTGATTTCAAATTATATTTGCAGATTTGTATTCTGGATTGTGATGTCCAGAAATGTAGAAGAAACTACTTCATTTCTGTTGTTTTAGCATATGTTTTAGTGGGCTTATGATATAGTTTGGAATTTGGGTGATTTGTAGCATTTTCTAAATGGCTTTGGTGTTAGTATTGTGACACATTTTTCCTTATACTTTACAAGTATTCCTATGCCATAGCTTCCTATCATATATATGCTGAGAGATGGTCCAGAGATGAATAAGAGAATTAAAGAGAAGTATTCTGAATCTCCCTTGTGCTGCCCAGAGCCTTTGAATAGATTTAAAGCAGATTGAGTTATTCAAAGGAATGCCAATTTACCTATTAAAAAAATATGGTTTCAAGTATAACACAGAGCTTATAAATCTTGAAAATGGTTACTGGCTTTCTAGTTTGCCCATTTGTGAATGCGGATTCTGTTTGTTAGTCCTAAAATATCATGGGGCAAAAGTCATAAATAGCACTACCGTGGCATGCCCTGTCAATTGATGAGTAACTCTTAATCAGAATTTTAGTTTTTATTAAATTGTTTTGATGGAGAGGAGGCTTCCTTGGGCTGAGACATTTGGGGTAATAGTCACAGAAAAGAATGCCAAGGCTGGCGCCAAGCAGCACTTGGTGTTTCTGAAGCTGGCAGATGTAGCCCAGTTAAGTCATAGAATGAAATCTGAAAATAATGATATGGTCTTTTCCTTCAGTCAAATATTCAGCTCGGGTTGAGCTAATAATGAGAACCTTATGAACAAAGGAGTCCGCCTGACATCTGTGTCTGTGGTACAGCCAGCGAGAGTTCATTGAAAATTTGCTTGCTTAACATGCAATTCGAACAATAACATGGCGTGAATGTCAGTAGTTGACGGGTCATACAGAATTATGCATAAGCTTTATCCTATTAGGTTGTGAAGGGAGTGTTTGAGTCCCATCGGAACCCTGCATACACATTCTCTGAAATATTGGCTGCCGTCACATCTGGATAGGGAAGAACCGTACCTGTTTGCCTGCTTTGCTGGATTGTAGGGTGGGATCTCTCAAGGTTCTGCAGTATACTTCACTTCTAGGATATACCTCCACTAGAGAAATCTATGGAAATATAATCGGTATTGATTTTTGGATATGAAAGGGACTACAAAAATTTATCCAGACCTCCAGTGTCATATTATAGAAGAAAAGACATCTTTGCAGGCTAGTTTTTGTGGTTGTTATTTTCCATGTCACGTGGCTTATTAGTGGAGCAGATTGGACTTGGTCTCAACTCCCTTCACCAGGCAGGGCTGCACTTTTCCATCAGATTTTTCCCTCCCCTGGATTGGAGTTTTCCTGCTGTCAGCACTGCTATCTCTAAGATGAAGTGTACAGTACTGCTTTCAAGGTTATCCTAAACTGTCAGAATGGAGATTTTCTGGGATGACGTGCTACGAAGCCACCTTGCCCATCCAGATATTGCTTTCACCTACAGACCAAGTTAGAGGTTGTGAGATAGACTCACTGCTACTGCATAACTTTTATATACAGAAAGATATCTGGGCCTGCCTCATCTCACTTATATTGACTGGAACTGTTTTTTTTTTTCCCCGTTTCAAAACATTAGAAAATCTAGAGTTGATTTTGCTTTGCCGCGATTCTAATTTGAATGCCTTGTTAAAGTGACAAGAGTAAGATTGGCTTCTAGAAGTCAAGGTCTAATCATAACCTGAAAACACACACACACACACACACACACACACACGCATACACAAATACTTGTGAAAAATAATATCCTTAGATGCAAATATGAAATGGAAATAAAATGGAAACATCATTCTGCTACCAGGTCAAACTAAAGCAGGCTTCAGAGCTAATTTTCTTCCCATAATCCTGATAAATATTAAATAAATGTTTATTGGGCAAGAATAAAACCATTGAAATGCACTTTGTAAACAATGGGGTTGCCTAACTTGACCTTCTGACCTTTGATGAAAGATTTATCCTCCACAGATACAAGCACATCATAGAGGGAGAGTCTATGACCCTTTAATCTGCACCAGACATTTAGAAATCAAACCCAGTCCATGTCTGGATCCTAAAGCTTGGGCAACATCCTTAAATACTCAGGTTATAGCTCTTATGAGATTCTCAACTCTACAAGCAAGGAGTTTAGATAGAAAATTCTTAAGAGAATTTAGCTAATCCATATACTTTGAAAAACTAGTAGTCTCACCAGTAAAAACAAATTGTAGAAATTAGCATGATAATTTTTGTAAAACATTTTGAGTGGGCTCTGTGCTTTGGAACTTTGAAGTATTTATCTAGATGGAACTAGCTGAGCTTGTGCTAGCTGGGACTAGGGGTGCAGTTTTCTTACAATGTGCTGGGCAACCAGCCATTCCCTAAGACATGAACCTTTAATGTAGGACAATGACTGGCCCTAGAATTGAAGCTTGAACTGACTCAGCATACTTTCACATTTCCTCTGCAAAGTTTGGATAGACTGTAGATATTAGAGCAGGGTAACCCAAATGTATACTTATTGACTCTAACCATAGAAATAACTTCAGTATCCTGCAGGGATGATGAGCCCAAGGTATTAATAGTCTTGGTTCCTTCTGGCATTTAATGTGTGCCATTTTAAGTGAACTGAGTAGACCTGTCAGCAATAAATTCTAGATTATGTCCTTTCTGAATGAGATTTCTGTCTTGTTTAAACCTGAGTAATAAAAAGCATTAAATAATAATAATGTAAACTACCAAGCCTTCCATAAAAATGATCTTAATCAATATTATTTCTGTTGTGAAAGAGTTGTTTCATTTTTTCATGGACATTTTTAAGTGCATACCTGTGCTTGCACATATGTGGGTGTGTGCATATGAGTTCAGGTGTCTTTGGATGAAAAAAGAATGTTTCATATTCCCTGGAACTGAAATTAGAAATGGTTGTGAGCCACCCAGTGTGAGTGCTAAGTTCTGTGTAAGAACAATATCTATTCTTGAATGTTGAGCCATCTTTATAACCCAGATTGTGGTTGTTTTCAGTTTTTTTTTTTTAATCTTGGGGCCTAAGATGTATTGAATACTTTGATGCAGTGTGTGTGTAAGATAAATTGTGTATATAGAGGTATATTATTTGTATTTTGATAAATAAATATTGCCTGAAGACCAGAGGCAAAGCTAAAGCCACTAGAAGTCAGGCAATGGTGATACACTCCTCTAATTCCAGGATTTGGGAGACAGAGGCAGATGGTCTCTGTGATTTCAAGGCTACCCTGGGCTACACAAGATCAGTGCAGAAACAAATCCAGGTGGTGGTGGCTCACACCTTTGATTCCAGTACTGGGGAGTCACACGCCTTTAATCCCAGAATTATAAATATAAAATGGGAGGAGAGAGAGGCTCAGTCTGCTTAGTTTTAAGGTCACCCAGCCTTGGTACAGGTAAGACTTCTCTAGTGATTTGACTGCTTTACATTTTTGGCTTTTGAGTTGAACCCCAATTTCTGTTTCTGGGTTTTTAATTATTCGTGCTACAAGTGTATATATGTATATATGTAGAGAGAAATATTATTGGTAAGTAGGATAGATACACACTTTATTTGCATAAAATAATATATTTTACTACATAGCTCAGACTGGCCTTGAGGTTCTCATCCTTCTTCCTCAACCTGCAGTGTTAGGATTGCACAGGTGTGCCACTATACCTGATAGTTGTGTTTGTGTGTGTGTTCATGTGTGCATGTGTGTGCATACACATGTATGTGGGAGTACAGGCATTCATATACCATGGAATTTATGTAGCGGTCCAGGAGACACCTTTCAAAATTTAATTCAGTTATGAGGATCTAACCCAGGTTATCAAGACTGTGTGGCAGGCACTGTTACTTCCAGTGGCATTTTGCTGGCCTCAATAGTGTTCATGTTCTAAGAGTGTTGATGGTCACCCAATTTTCGTAGTTATTGATTTTAAGGAAATGAAATTATGAATGATTTTCACATTTGTGAATTACATGAGAAAGAATATTTGAAAAAAATTGAAAAAAAATTTCTTGTCCTGGGTGGATCCAAGTTTAGATAACTCAAATACTTACTGAAAGAGCCATCGTGGGTGGTGCGGCTCACATATTTGAACACTTACTCTCCAGCTACAGTAGCTGTTTGGGGTGGTTACAGGCTCTTTAAGAGGGTGAACCTCAGTGGACTGGGTGGGGAGGTGTAAGACTTGGTAGTTAGCTGCCACTTCCTGTTCGCTGTCTGCTTCCTGAGTGCAGATGCAATATAAGCAACCATCCCCCTGCTTCTGCTGCCTTGTTTCTCCTACCATACCCGTTTCCCTGGATTTCCTGCAGTGATGGACTAGACCCCCTTGCAACTATAAACCCTTTTTCCTTAACTTGCTATGGTCAGATATTTTATTATCATAGCAACAAGAAAATAACTAAGCCAGTGAATGAACTTACTAGTGAGGGAAAGCAAATTCTAAGTGCTGATACTAAGTATAGAACGTACCAGTGGCTCTTCCCCACATTTCTAATTGCTCAATGATCATAGAAGAATTAAATGGCTGACCCGAGTCTAGTCCTTGGTATCATTCAGTTTTTTCATTTTAACCTTCATGGAGTATTTTTTTTTTCACTTCTTAGCACCACTACTTCCATGGATTTTTTTTATTTTTAAACCCTTTCAGGTGTCAGGTAACAGTGACTAGAGAACTGGTTGTGGGGCCCAGAGCCTCAATTTTGTTTTAGGCTCCGTGTTTGTGCCAGATTCATATGTTGAAGCCCATTCTCATTGTGATGGTGCTTGGAGGTCATGACCTTTATTAGTTCATGAAGATGAGACCCCTGTTACAAAATCCCTGCCCTTCGAAAGAGTGGAGAGACCAATGTGCATTTCATCTTCCTCCCTCCCTCTCTCCTCCTCCCCAAACCCCTTCTCTGTGACACAGCAAGTAGATACAAGTAAAGAGCTGACTATTGGCTACAAGCTGTAAATGAGATTATACTTTTAACACCACTGGTGCGTTATAGCACGGTTAGCCTCGAACTCGGTGTATACTGTCTTGACCTCCCTTTTGAGGGATGGGTTACAGCTGTGCTGCCCTATGCTGATGCATGTGGTGCTGGGGACTGAACCCAGGGCTTCCCCGAAACAGCGAAAGGATTTTGTCAATTGAGTTACTTTTTCCGCCTCTCTCAGGACCTAGGTGTTGGACTTCCCATCCTGTAGAATGGTGACAAAATAATTTTCTTAGATGTAAGCCACTGAGTCAGAGGCAATGACAGTCCAAGCTGATTGAGATGGATTCGAATTCCAGTTCTCCCACTATCTGGTGAGTTGAGTAAACCTGGGAAAAACCATGTCATATTCTGATGCTCAGTTTGCTCTTTATTATAAACTGCCCAAGATTTCTTATTTATCAACAAATAGCACTTCCCATGTTAAACACTGAATTCCATTCCATCCTTCTGCCCTTTTTAAGAAATGACATACGTTTGTAGACCTTGAATGTGTTTGAAACAGATTTGGGGAGGGGAGTATAGGCTATTCTTTCTTGATTATGCCAATAAGTTTCCCTGCAAACTTTTGCTGTGGACCTGAGGCAGGAGTAACGCACAAAAGCTGTTTTTTCTCAGAGAGTTTGGGAGTAAGAGGAGCAAGAGGGAGGAACTGGGAATTGCAGTTCCAGGGGGCCATGTCTGAGTCCTGTTATTTGTAGCCAGGGTTAGAGAAATGCTGAATTTAGCATGTGGTCATCCCCATTTGTGTTTTCTGAATGAAGATAAATATAAGAATTATTTACATCAGTGGCTTTTAGGAGTTGAGCACAGCTGTATCTTTGGACGGTGTTTTATCTCTAAGGAGAGCAGTTTGTTTTGGAAACTTGAAAGGCCGAGGGCTCCCATAATTGCGTGGTTTCTTAAACATTGTCTCCATGCTGTGTGAATCAGCCGCACTTCACATGCCTAGCTCTTGGCTCTGGGTGGCACGTGAAGGGAGCAGTCAACTGGGTTCTGGCTTTGTTGGGCAGTGAATTCTCAGGTGGGCTGTGAGAGTAGACTCTCTAAGCAGTGACACAGACAGCAGCTTTTATTCGTTCCTGTGACGTTTGATTTTTCCTGGTAGTCACTGTGGCTTCAAGTTATGAGAAAAATTCACCAGAACGCTTTCTTTAAAAACACAAAAATTCTGGAAGGGGCCTATCTGAACCCCTGGAGCTCAGAAGGTTGTCATTATGGTGACATTCACGTGTGTTTAGGTAACCCACACATGGAGCCATTCCTGTACCCTGCTGGGCAGCCACTGAATCATGTTTTTCATGCAGAACTTTCTATAAACAAGTTGTAGATTATAAACTCCAGGTCGCTTTTTCATGCAGATTCTAGTTTCATTCTCAGAGACAAGGGCTATTTTTTTTACTTGCCTATTAATTACCAAAAGAAAGTTTATCCATAATCATTTGTTTATTTTTGTATGTAATGCTCTCAAAAAATTAGAGTCAGTGTGGGTAATGTTGTATTTTCCCACCATGTTTTCCAGTGTCTGGTTGCTTTATGACACTGAAGTTTACAAGGCTTTGCTTAGACATTGCTTCATGCCTCTTCCCCTTCTTTTTCTAACCTTGAAGTGTTTTGTTCACATGGGATATAGAATTTTAAGACCTGCTTATTATATTTATCAAGACATTAAAATCATAGTAAATGCTGATGGATAGTGGAGTGAAGGTTTTCATTGAAGCACAAGTCTGTTGAGAAGAGGTGGGGCTGCCGGGAGCCCCGAGGAACTTTTTTTTTTTTTTATCAATTGTAACCTTGTGAATGGAGAAAAAGACATGTGAGGTAGTATGCTTTCATTAAAACCGACTTTCAGAAATTCGATATCAGAATATGCCTTAATTTAAAATAAAGTTCATTACTTAGAGTTATTTCTTACAAAAAGAAAGGCCTTGTATATCATTTTAAGTTACACATAGATCATTAAGTCCAGGGAAAATAGTTATTGGTAAGTCTTTTCTTACAGGCTCAGCAGAATCCCCGAGATGAATTTTTTACATTTTTATGGCACTCTGAGAGTTGAAGTTCTTGACTATACTATTATGGGCAGAAGCAACATAAAACTTGGAGTTTGCTAAGCTGCAAACCTGTGTTCTTTCTCTTTGTTTTATTTCCTATATGCCTTATGTATCATGTATTTGTGTGCTTATTTTTTCTGTACCATGGAAGTTTTTGTATGTGAACCTGAGCTCAGAGCCTTATTCCCTATAAGGCTTTGTTGTTCGCTAAAATCATTGGGTGGTGGCAGAATGCGCTGGACTAGGAAGGGCATGTGTGGAGGTAAAGCTCAGATCTGAGTGCTGAGCAGAGTGAGAACATGTGACTCACATTCGCTTGACTCCTGAGCCACTATTTATGAAGGAGTGGTTGCCATGGAAACAATCCTTTTGAATAATCCTTGAGGAAAGGTGGGGTTTGGATCGTTATTTTGTGTAACTCAGTGTTTAAGAGCATTACAAAAATAAATGTGGCTGGAGACTCAGGTCGCCTTTGTATGTGGAAACTGGCTTCTTCGGTGTTCTCTGTACAAGTACTTCTTCAACATGAACAGGCTTGCATGACTTCTTGACTCCCCCACCCCATGATCCATATTGCTAGAGGTGAGGGACAATAGAGTGCTACTGTGTTCTAACTTTTCTTTGCTGAGCCACCCATGTCCTATTCCTACAAGGTGAATTCTAGAAATACAACCACAGTGGTTCCCTGACGCTTAGTGTGTAGACACCAGATTAAATGGGTAAGACATCACAGTGATGTAATGGCATGCTACCTTGTAGCAGGACTGTGGTGATAGTATGGCTTCTGCTGATAATGGCCTTGCATCTTCCTCTCAATAATATATGATCTTTACTTTCCCAGCGATGTTTTTAGACCAAATACGGTGTATACACTTTAATATTAATTAATTAAGGTGATGGACTGCTTGCAAGCATTCTACAGAGTTTAAGTTTTAATCAGACTATTGTAGGCACACGGCTAAGAAGATAAATTATATAGAAAGACCCACCATAACCATGATTCTGAGGTCCCTTTATGACTTTTGTCACTTTTATGATAGACTGCAGAGGAATTGTGTGCCCCCACGCTTGAACTACTGGAGCACAATAATAGGCCTTTAAAAGGAAATGGGAGTATCTAAGAGGATATTTTGATAGTTTTGTTAATGACAATATGAAATCTTTATGAATTAGAATTTATGAATGGAGAGAAATGCTAAAGGAGGTCCTCTCTCTCTCTGTTATGCTTTTGAATGCAAAGATATTCAGTTTCTGATAATAATAGTCAATATCCACCATTACTGTGTATGCTAGCAACTGTCTGTGATGTAGGTAATTGATTTCTCTTCCAAAAATTCCAGGCAGATGTGCACAGGGTCCCAAATCAGCAAGCAGTGGAGCTGGACTCTAGACTGGAGAGATCTAGATCCTGTCCTGGGCTCTGAGCTTAGGCTGTCTTTCTGAGACTTCTCAACTTAGTGATTGTATCAGAGGCTTAAGCTGGAAAAAGTGGTGCATGGTCGTTTTCCCTCCATCATTCTTAATTGTAAAGCCAGGGTATTTTGCAAAAGGCAACTTCAGTAGCTGGATGTGGACCCCCAATGTTGGACTTGAGTGAGCATTCACATTGTGGGTGTGAGAGGAGGAACCGGAAGGAGAAGGAAACAGGGCAGAGATTAAGACACAGAAAGAAAAGAGCTGATGTGTACATTGTATATAGTGGTCACTTGATAGACCTGTTGAAAGACTGACTAAAAATTGTTCTATTAATACAGACTACCAGGTCATCTGTCTACAGTTTTATGACTCTAGTTAGGCTCCAGTGTGATTTTCCTTATGCTGAAGCCGCAGAGAAGAAAGTTTTTGAGTATGGCAGACATGTGTACCAATTCCTAGGATGAGGCAGAAAGATTGTACAAGCCAGTGGTTAGGGAGGACTTCTGGAACACTGTCTTCTGGGTATATCAAGCCTGTTGTACTTATGAACTCACCGTGACTGTGCTAGGCTATACAAGACCTACAGAAGATCTAGACATGCAGAAACCCTCCCTAAAGGGGGAGGGGCTCACAAAATACCACTTGTGGTTAAGGAACCTTGGCAAATAAATGCTGCTGAGGTAGAGAGAGTCAGTTTTATTCAAGGAGGTGGCCCCTGTTATATTGCTTACACTCTGGCAGATTGTCCTACACTCATGCACATAAGGATAGTACTGATTAGACTCAGTGGGCTATGAAGACAGAATGTGAATTTGGTAGAGGTTGTGGGTTGGAGAAATCTGGAAGGAGATGGAAAGGAAATTCAGACACTGATGGTATCAAGATACATTGTATATAGGTGTGAATTATCAAGGAGAGATGTTTTTTAAAGATGTGTTAGGGACTTTTATTACTTTAATGAATATTAAGGTGCTTCATTATTTTTTGGACTGGCTAGCTCTTCTCTTCTAACAAAAGAAGATATTGGCATTGGGGACCAATAATTCATTCATTCCTACTTCTTCTCTACCTTCATTCTAATATTCCATCACTTCCACTCCTTCCTCCTTACTATACACCACATAACCAAGACTCTCACCTAATGCATGGTGCTAGCTTTGTGATGTTCTTCGCAAGAACATGGGATCAGCAAGGTTGGATTGACCCTTGGAGGCCATGAGATAAGGAGATCCTTCCTCTGCTGTTCCATTGGGTATTTTGTTGACATCTGTGCAAAGCAGCTAATAACTATTAGGCAGCTCTTAAGATTATTGTAGTCTTGTGTGTTTTGGAAAAGTAGCCACAAAGTACAAGTTAGGTGGATTCACCTATAGTAGATAGCAAAAGGATTACTGCACATGTCTAATTTTAGCCCCACACTTCTTAGTTTCATATTGACAATTCTCAGCTGTTTCCTTTGCTTTTTTATGTTTTGCTATGTTTCTTATAACTTGCAATGACTGTATTTCTTAACTCAATGTATCTTCCAAAATAAAATATAAATGCTAAAACTTACTGACATCACTCCTTAGGTGACAATTTAGGTGAATTATGTTGAAGTTTTTGTCTCTAAAACTTTAATTATTATGTCTATAATGCAAGTTTTCTGCTTATAACTTCCTTCAAAGTTAGATGACTTTATATAGAATTAGACTGAAATGTATGGATATTAACAGTGTATAAGTTATTTTGGTATAACACATATATTTATTGGGCAATATAGATGTTTACTTTTGAAAGAAAATTTAATACTCTTACTTCATAAAAGCCTATGTCAGAAAACGGGAGCAAAAATGTGATCCCAGAGGTAGGGTCCTATTTTCAGGGAACTCACTGAGCCTACTTTTACAAGAGTGTAAATGTTTACCTAAGCAAGAAGGTGAAGTCTGTTATGCCCAATAAAGGACATTGTGCAGTGCTCCTTTACAGAAAACATTCAGCAGACAGTGGGTGTTTTACACAAAGTCCAGCGCGTTGTCTGAAGCAATTTACTCATCTATACACTATGCTTAAAATAAACACTACCTGGGAACTTGCCAGTCTGTTTTTTTCTACCTCTTATTCCACACCCTAGATTTTGTCACCTGCCAAAGTCAAATATGTCTTATCTAAACAGTTGAGATAAGCATGGAGTCAAACCCACTATGGTCAAATCAACAAACCTCTCCAAAAACAGGAATGAAATACAATATCACCAAATTAAACAGTCTACAATGGCAATCATGTTTGCGTTTAGAGATTTTATTCGGAAAGGATTACAGTCTTAGTATCCATTTTTTTCCCCTGCCTAGACAAGAAGGCGACGTACTGACTCAAACAAAATGCGTTTGTTCTCCAGTAGTGTAACTTGTACAGTTCTTAGGAGCAGACCTATAGGCATACGCAGCCTGCCAGCTTAATCAGAAGTGCATGTCCTTACCCGCATGTAAGCAAATTTGCTTGGCACATACCAGTCTTGAGTTGTGTATCACATTAATTTCTTTCTTTCTAATCAGAAAGTCTAGCTTTAGACTTTAGACTAAAACATTTAGAATTCTAGCCCTACCATAATAAAATTCCCTAGGAAGAGAAGATAGGTTAAATGAAGGTGAACTTCAAAATTCTTAAATTTACAAAAATGTACTTCCTTTTAAGGAGCATGCCATTTTAATTGTTAAGAAGCTCTGAAGACTGCAAAGGGAGGGACTACGTGAATTCTGCAAAGAGAGGGACTACATGAAGTCTGCAAGGGGTGGGGCTGTGCCTGCCACCTTCGCCACTCTATCTTCAGGGTTAGGAAGATTCTCAAGCTCAGATTTTGGATTCTGAACATTTGTACCATATATGAATTGTTGGTGTGTTTAGAAAGCTATACCATCTCCTTTGTGGGCAAATGCAGCTACTTTGTAATAATTGCATCCTTTGCTGATCTGGAAAGGATGCTTCTGGAATGACTGTCGTCCTTTCGGGAAACGGTACTTTTGACATCCTACTGTTTCAGCTGCAGTTCTGTTTTTATAGTGATGCAAGGGCATGGGTCATGGCAGCATTATCAGTGTGTGGAGGAGCTTTTCAGGTGTTACCAACGATGATGGATTTCTGACCGTGGATATTTTTGTACACTTCCGGCTAACTTCAAACCTGCCCATTTTCCATGTGTAAAACAGATGATTAGTTTGGTTGGAGTTGTGTGCTTGATTCTAGCATGCTGTCATTCTAAATGGAAATGTGAAATATACACTCTTATTTTTTTTAACAGGTATTTTGTTTCACAGGAACAAGTATAGTTTTTGATTTTGTTTTTTTGAGACAGGGTTTCTCTGTGAAACAGTCCTGGCTGTCTTGGAACTCTCTTTGTAGATGAAGCTGGCCTCTAACTCACTGAGATTCACCTGTCTCTGCCTCCTGAGTGCTGGGACTAAAAGCGTGCGCCACCACCACCCAGCTCCACCACCGCCCAGCTGATACATAGACATTTTAAGGAGTTTTTAAACTGACCATACAAAGTAATGAGTCTCATATTAACATTTTCATGAATTCTTTTTGTCAGTCCTCTGATTTGTTGCCTTCCCCCTCTTTCTGGTTCAGTCCTCCCTCCAGTAGACCACTTCTAATTTCACGCCAAACTTTTGATTTTTGAGGACCAATTATGGCAGACTGCTCCACACAATAGAGCTATTATCTCTACTCTTAATAACAATATGGCCATCTATAAACCCATTTCCCTTATGAAATAGCTGAGGCCCAAAGAGCCAGCAAATCCCTGCAGGGACCACAGCTGTTTAGTTGCAGACCCGTGTTTTCCATCCAGGTCTGTGTAGGATTCAGACCATAGGTACAAGTCTCAAATCATTTGGAGGAAACTGTAACATTTGATTGATTTTAGTACACTGAAACATCGTATTAAGCATAATTGTGGATTTTAATGAGAAGCACACTATTAAGAGATAGGACATTACCAATATGAGGGACAGAGTGCTTTTATGTGGAATCCAAAATCAAGGGTGTTGGTTTATCCTCCATTTCACAGAGATAGGCTTTGCACAGTTCAAAATGACTTGAACCATTCAAGAACGTGTCTATGTATGTAAGGAATGCCAAGCCAAATGTCTGGTAAGATGCCTATAGAGTGGCTGAAGAATAATGTCTCCCAGGGAAAGATGGAGAATTTACTTCAAAGTTAAATCTGCATGTGCGTATTTCCTGTAGATTGCTTCAGCCTTTATTTTTCTCTGTGCACTCGTGTGTGTGTGTGTGTGTGTGAGAGAGAGAGAGAGAGAACATTCATGTGTGTCGACGTGTGTGTTTGTGTGTGTGTGTGTAGGTCAGAGGTCAACATCGGAAATCTTCCTCAATTACTTCTCTACCTTGTTTCTGGAAACAGGTTCTAGCACTGCAACTGGAGCTCACTGTTTTAGCCTGACTGGTGGTCTAGTGAGTTCCAGGAATCTTCCTGTCTCCAGTTTCCCACACTGAGGTTACAGCTGCATGCTGTGACACCCATATTTTAATGTAAATGTTGGAGGTCTCAATGGATGTCCTCATGCTTGCTCAGCAAGCACTCTACTGACTGTGGTAGCTTGAGTGTAATTGCCCCCATCATCTCATAGAGAGTGGCACTCTTAGGAGCCGTAGCTTTGTTAGGATTGGTATAGCCTAGTTAGAGGAAGTGTGTAATGGTTGCATTATCTTTGAGATCTCATATATGCTCAGGCCATGCCCAGTGTTTCAGGTCACTTACTATTGCCTGTAAGTCAAGATGTAAGAACTCATAGCTCCTTCTCTAAGGCCATGTGTGCCTGCATGCTGCTATGCTTCCTGCCGTGATGGCAATGGGCTGAACCTCTGAAGCGTAAGCAAGCCACTGCTTTTAAATGTTTCCTTTAAAAGCATTGTCATGGTCAAGCTGTCTCTTCGCAGTAATAGAACCCTAACTAAGACACTGACCGAGCCATCTCCCTGCTCCTCTTTTCATATCTTCTGCAAATACAATGTTATGGTAGGAGAAGTGGGCAGAAGTAGATTCATTTTTCTTTTCTGAGCTATGGCGAAAACTGTGAACAGTGCTAACCCTGTGTCGCATTTACCACAACACTGACAGAGTCCCTGAGTGTGGATAGATATAACCACATTCTTTTTTTTTGATTGGTTGATTTTTTATTGAGCTCTACATTTTTCTCTGCTCCCCTCCCTGCCTCTCCCCTCCCCTTGAACCCTCTCCCAAGGTCCCCATGCTCCCAATTTACTCAGGAGATCTTGTTCTTTACTACTCGCCATGTAGATTAGATCTATGTATGCCTCCCTTAGGGTCTTATTGATGCTTGATGGTAGATGTGTCCAGATCCTAGAGCATGTGTAGTGATGGGCAATTTGAAGAGGGCTGTGTCGTTTCTGTGTCTCAAAGGTGAAATGTAAAGATGAATGCAGTGGTGGGCTGCTCTCTAGTAAACCATGTCTTCCTTAAGGCATCGGGTATATTCTTTGGCGTAGCTGAGCATAACAAAGCCATGTTTTTAAAACTGTGTGACTGTATCTTTCAGCAACTTTTCTTATCAAACACATTTGATAGTTCTTTTTTTATTTTCTTCTTTATGAGCCCTCCAGTTCTGTATATTTTCAGTTGAGGATTGTCACCCAGGTATTTTCTTATAAAAGAATGTCACATGTACTTCTCAATTCTTTTGTGATTGAGTTGCTGGGGAACATGCAGTATTTGGAGGCATCTATGCTGCGCTGAGTTTCGGTCTTAGGCAGGAATACCATTGCTGGCATGGAACAACATGACCAAAAGGTCAGTTGGGAAAGGGTTTATTTGGCTTGCATTTCCTTATCATCTTTCCTCAATGAAGGAATTCAGGATGGGGACTCAAACAGGGCTGGAACCTGGAGGTGGGAGCTGATGCAAAGGCCACAGAGGGATGCTGCATACTGGCTTGCTCACCATGGCCTGCTTAGCCAACTTTCTTATAGAACTCAGGATCACCACTCCAGGGGTAGGCCCACCAACAATGGGCTGTGCTCCCCATCAATCACTAATGAGGAAAATACCTTATAGTCAGATCTCATGGAGGCATTTTCCTAATTGAGGTTCCCTCCTTTCAGATGACTCTAACTTGTATCAAATTGACATAAAACTAGCTAGCACAGTTTCATATAACAACACTAGACATTTCCAAAAACTGCTTTCCCTTTCTCCATTGAGTCAAAGAATCTTTGCACAGTAATGCCTGTCTTCTGCCCTTTCCTTTGTAGTCCCTCATTTCTTTTTCACATTTTCACTGCATCTTTCTCTACAGTTGGCAGCAGATATTCTTGCCTATGCCAGTATTTGGTTTTTGCTTCTCAAATGTCTTTGCCTTTGTGAGCCTATGGGAGTAGTAAAGTAAATGTCTTATATAGTGCAATACTTCTATCCTAAGGCTAACTGTGGTGGATTCTCTCTGATGGATAAGTCATCCTGTTTCCATTTCTCTCTGAAATTTTTCTAAGCTTAGGAAATGTCAAAATGCAGGTTTGTGAAGCCCAGTTCCAATGGATACATCAACAAAATACTTCCAGAGTGTTTGGCGCAGGAAACAAAATTGAAGAAGGGGCAGAAGAATTGTAAGAGCTGGAGGATCGGGTAGTTTGCTGTGAGACGGTGTTTCCTAGTGTTTTAAGAAGCCCCCTATAAAGTCTAACCAACATGACCTGCCTAAACATGATTTGAACAAGGCCAACAGCAGTAGATATGCCAAAGTGAATGGGGAAAGCCGTGAAGACTAATTACTATGCAAAGAACTATAGGCAACTAAATAGGAGTGTTCTTCCCCAAAGAACGCCCATGTCAACTGTTTATACAATACCCAATGATCAGCCCAAAAAACCTACTTACAAATAACATTAGACACACCAAACACATTGTATTTATGTATAATTGCGTATATACATACATACATATATGCATGAATGTATTTAAATGACAATATTAATTTTAAAAGGCCATGCATTTGGAAGATACCAAGAAGGAGTATGCACAAGAGTATAGAGGGAGGAAAGCAATATAATTATATTACAATCTCAAAATACAAAAAAATAATTAAACATGGCTGTAGTATTTAGGGCCCAATGATAGCTAAAGTAAGATCCATACTGCTTTTACAGTCTACACAGAGGGACATAGCGCGTTTGTAAATGTGTGTGTTTATGCACTTGGAGGCCAGATATCAACATTTGATATCTTCTTCTATTCCTCTCCCCTTAATCTTTGAGGCAACACCTCTCACTAAACCTGGAGCTCACTGGATGTCCTGACTGACTACGTAGCATCTCCTAGCATCTAAGTAGCATCCCTTTAGCACAAGGTTAACTAGCCCAGCTTTTACGTAGGTGTTGGGGATCCAAACTCAGGTCTTCATGTGTACATATCAGGCAACTGACTGACTAAGCCAAAATGGTTATATGTGTGGCGGATGGTCTGAGGTGTACAGCTGACCTTTGCTTATGGAAAAGTTTGGAACTCAGAGCCCCTGGAGATCCCTATTAGTGTAGTAGTTAGGGAATATTTCAGAGGTTATATAGGCTAGAGTCTGAGGTTGCTGTTTGTTGGACATCCAGTTTGTCAATGAAAATGGTTGCATCTTCTGCTACAGTCATGCCAGCAGTCAGTGGAAAGAAACTGTCGGGAAGAATGAAACTAGTGTAGATGTTAACTAAATATTCTCAACCACCCCACACTGTTCTCAGATATCTGTAACTATTGTCTGGATGACTAGCCTCATCCTTAGTAGACAAAAGGGTTCTTTAAACATAAAAGCATGGTATTATAAGTGGAATGTTTCACTAGAAATTTTAGAAAATAAATATGAGTAAAGTAATTTAAAATAACATGCTAGTGAGTGTCTGGACAACAGGGTACCTTCATATGCTCCTGTTGGGAATGTAAACTAGGCTAGCCACTATGTAAATCTAGAGACTTTTCAAAAACCTAAAAGTGGTTCTCTCATGTGACCCAGCTACCATGTGTCACAGATAACCTGTATATCAATGTCTATTACAGCATTCTCCACAGTAGCCCAGTAATGGAACACATGTAGGTATCTAAAACCAAGGAATAGATTAAAAAAAAAAGTAAGTCTATAGCCAAATATGTGTAATTTGAGGAAAATGGGTATAACTGGAAGCAATCCTCTTGAGTGGATTATATGACAAACATATGTTTTCCCCTTATCTGTTGTTATTCAACTGCGTATAGCAATATAAAATCATGGATATTTATATAAGGAAACTCTAGAGAAACAAAAGTAGAATGAAGATAGGAGGGACAAGACAAGGCACAAAGAACGAGACGAGGGAAAAATATGTTCAACATACAATATATACCGAGATGAAATTTTTTAATTAAATTAACAATTACCTTGAAACATATCTTTGTGTCCCTAGTCTCTCCAGGACTTTTTTCATGAAGGAATGTTGGATTTTTTTCAAAGGCTTTCTCTGCATCTCATGAGATAGATGATCATGTGGTTTCTGCCTTTTATTCTATTTATGTGGTGGATTATGTATGTCAAACCATTTCTGCATCTCTGGGATAAAACCAATCATCATGATTGAAAGCCTTTTGATGACTGAACTCATTTGCAAGTATTTCGCTGACTAGTTCTGCATCTGTATTCATCAGAGATATTGGCCTATAACTTTCTCTGAGTCTTTGTGTGGTTTTAGTATTGGTATATTATTACCATTTTAAAAGAATTTGAAAAATTACTGCTTTTATATCACTAGATGTTATAAGTCTATTTAAATTACTTGCTTCATTGGTTTAACTTTGGTGGGTCATGTATATTTAGACATTCATTCCTTTCTTTTAGGATTTCCAGGTTGTTGGAATGCAGAATTTTAAAATGTGATCTGATTCTCTGAATTTCCTGTGTCCTTTGTACTGTCTCCCCTTCCATCTCAAATTTTGTTAATTTGGATCACTTCTTCTTCTTCTTCTTGTTCATTTGGCAAAAGATTTATCAATCTTCATAATTTTAAAATTAATAATTCATAAAATGATGGATATTTTAAAAGGACATATGCGTCCTGTGCATTGTATTTGAATATGAATGACTTTGTTATATTTTCAGCTTGAAATCTTATACTAAATTTAATATTAATTTTTTTTGTAGTTTCCCATAAATCTCTCACTATGTCACCAGAGAAATATAAAAGTTTCTAGTGTGATTACTCACTGATAAATTACAAAATTGCTTAGGTTAGATTCTCTTAGATTTTCCTTAGACTAAACTCTAAAACTAAAGGATAAAATTCCATACATGAATTAGCTGTTTTTATTGCTTCGTGTGTTTTGTTATATATTACCTCAACAAATAGTATGAATTAATCTCTTAATTTTGGCAATTTGTGCTGTTTGGTATAATTTAATAATAAGGAGACTTGGCTGAAAATCTTACTCTCGGTTTTATATAGGAACACTAATTTTTAAATTGAGACGTGATTATTATTAGAGTGGAAATATCATATTCTACTTGGTGCAACATTTGTTGGTGAATTTGGGCTCTGTTCCCAGAACTGTTATATTACCTTGGTTAAATTTTTCATCCATCCTGTGCTTCAATTTCCACTTTTCTTTCTTAATTCTTTCTTGGGACTTTTGCCAGTATCAACTAGTAAATGTGTACTTTAAGCTCTAAGGGGGAGAGACATAGTAAATTGCCTCAGTTATCAAAATAAATATATCAAAATTGTGATTATCCACGCTGTGATTTTCTCCTGGAAATCTTTAATCCCTTGAGCGCCTCTGCAGTGGCTCTTTGGCACAAATGCCTCATGTCAATTTTGCCTCGTTTCAGCCTAAAAAGTCTGTGGGAAGCAGAGTGGATTTAATGAATTTATAATGAATCCACCCAATTCAAACTACTATACTACAACATTCTGCATCCCCTACCCACCCACCAAATCAATCAGGGAACACATTCCTGGGAAATGATGACCTATTCTGTCTAAGATCGTCTCAATATAAACACCTAACTAAACCTTCACCAGATATTTTGGTTAAACTTGCATGCCTGAATAGTTATTGACATTAAGCTAGGACAAAGTGATTCAAGGAATGATCTGCTGACCTTTCTAGCAGTACACAGGAAAAAATCAAATTTATTTAGTTGAACAGTGAAAGACCCATTTATACTTTTTCTCTGACATTTGAGCAAGCCTCATGGGATGTGTAGTATTTGTAATGACTTAGTTAGGATTACTATTGCTGTGGTAAAACACCATGAACAATAGTAAGTTGAGGAAGTAAGGGTTTCTTTGACTTAGGCTTGTATACCATAGTCCAGCACTGAAAGAAGTCAGGACAGGAACTCAGGCAGGGCTGGAACCTGGAGGCAGGAAGTGATGCAGAGGCCATGGAGAGATGGTGCTTACTGGCGTGCTCTCCATGTTTACTCCATCAGTTCATGGGTGGCACCACATACCATGGACTGAGCCCTCCAGCATCAATCACTAAGAAAATGACCTAGAGGCTTCCTTACAGTCTGATCTATGGATGCATTTTCTCACCTGAGGACCCACACACCCCAAAGACTCTAGATCATGTCAAATTGACATAAAAATTGCCCGCACATTAAACAAGTGAAATATTTTAAAATTTGACACCTGAGCCATTGAAATTCCTAGGTCTTTGGAGTGGGCAAGTGTACACACTGAGTTCATGTGCACTCCAACTGGTGGTCATGAACACTTTGCCTGGCACGATTAAACATCATTTCACAGCTGTCGTGTGATAATTTACATTCTTTTCTGTGCCCCTTTTTTCACAGCTGTTGTGAACTTGGACAATTCTGTGGTTGACCTGGAGACCCTTCAAGCTCTCTATGAGAATGTAAGTAGATGTAGTTCCTGTGTGATCTGCTCAGTACATGTGTGTGCTCACATGCATGCTGGCTGTTTTAATGTCCTCTGAGGAAACTCAATATTTATGCAGTTCTATAAGTTCAAAATACTTTCTAGGAACATATTGAGCAAATGTGTGGTCTCAGGGTTTTCAGAGCTGACTCTAAATTTGCTGCTTTTAAAGTTACTCATGCTTCCTCTTCTGAAATAACAGCAATGCTAGTGTGGGCGCTAACTTCAGCCCACATTGTTCTCTGCCCTTCACAGAGTTAGAACACTTTCTCAGTTCTCACTCTTTCAAAGAGAACTAATTTGACAATATGATAATATTTGGTGCAGGACAAATTTGGGTCTGGTGTCTTTTTTTAAATGTTCTGTACAACTTTATATTTTTAAATCTTCTATTAGAAACAAAATTTGTACATATTCATGATATACAAAGTGATATCATGGTTTACCAATGTGGAATAAGTATAATTAATATACCCATTAAGTTAGATACTTAGTTTTTGTGGTAAGAACATGGGAAAATTAGTCTATTAGGAAGTTTGTAATGTAAGAATGTTTACCTGTGATGATTCAAAAGAGAATGGCCCCAAAGGAGTGCCAGTTTAAGATGTGTGGCATTGTTAGAGTCATGTGATCTTGTTGGAGGAAGTGTGTCACTGTGGGGTGTAGGCTTTGAGAGTCTTCTATGCTCAAGCTATGACCGCTGTCCCATTTCACTTCCTGTTGACTATGGATCAAGGTGTAGGACTCTCGGCTCCTTCTCCCACACGGTGTCTGCCTGCGTGCCGCCATGTCCTAGCATGATGATTTAAAGGATTAAACCTCTAAAACTGTAAGACACCCAATTAAATGTTTTTCTTTTTAAGAGTTGCTGTGCTCATGGTGTCTCTTCACAGAAATAGAAATTCTAACTAATATGTCACCATACTATGAAATGCATCTCCAAAGCCTTCACTCCTCCATATTAATTGAGGGATTGTATTCTTTACTTCTTCTCTCCTCATTGTGCTCAGTTCTACTTCTGGTAATCACTACTTCTATTCTGTTTCTCTAAGTTTAAACATTTTAGCCTCTAGATGTATGGCTTATTTTATTTAGCAAAATGCTTTCAAACTCCATCTTTATTGCATCAAGCTTGTTTCTTTCTAAGGCTGAAAAATATTGACTATATGTGTGTGCGTATGTTTGTATGTGAGTGTGGGTTACAGTTTTATTCATTCATCTGTAAGACACAGCATAAAGCTGTTATTTGGAGCATTTTGAATAGTAGTTCAGTGATTATGGGAGGGCAGATACCTGCCTCTTAAACACATTGGTGTTAAATCTTTTGAATCAGTGTCTAGAAGCAAGATTGCTATAACATGTGGTGGCTTTATCCATAGATTTTGGGGGAATATCCATGTAATTTACCATTATGGCAGTCCTAATTCATGCCACCACTCAAGTATTCAGTATTCACAGACTTTCTTCTTTTTACATGTTGCTGTTCTGAGAGATGTGAAATGCCATCCCATTGTAAAGTCAGTTTATGTTTCTCTGATGATTTGTGATGCTGAACACATACCTGTTGGATAATTCTATGTCTTGAGTTTCGAGTGTCAAATTCAGGTCATCACGTGTGGCAGCAAGTGCCTTTGCCTGCTGAACCATCTCACCATCCTGGTGTGTGTTTCTAATCTTTCGGTAGTCTAAGATTTTTCCCCCATGGCTTTGCTTTTAGTATGATTTTCTTTTACTTAGTGGTCTTCTCTTTGACCTGGATTTGTTTGCAAAACTCTGATCTTCTTCTACCTGGATATTGATTTCTTTGCCCAGATCAGTCATTATTCTAGTAAATATGCTTTATTGCTCTTTTTAGTTTTTCTGCTCTTGAATTCTTACCTTACACTGGTTGGGACTGTTGATGGTGTCCTTTAACTCACGTGGACTGTCTTCATTCTTGATCTTTCCCGTTTCTTCCTAATGGAAACCATTGCCTTTCAACTGATTCTTCAGCGAGGACCTTGATCTTGGAGTGGCCTTTGGCAGTCTTCCTCTCCTAGATTTACTTCAAGAATACTATTTTTAGTTCTGTGTTAAAATTTAGTTTTGTTTGTATATTGTTTATATGTATATTTTTGTAGTTTATTCGACTTTATGGAAACTTTTCTAAATAGTTTTTGTCACTTCATAGATCTCCTTTTCTTTGGGGTCTATCGTTAAAATTTTGTTATTTTTAAAGGTGTTTTGTGTTCATGCATTCTGGTTTTTACACATTTTCTGGCTTCACTGTTTTGCTCATGATTGTTGACAGTCTACCCAGAAATGACCCTGGGCAGGCTTAGCTTGACTGATTACTCTGGTCCTCATCTTTTTGATCTGAGTTCTGGCTTGACAGCTTCTCAGTTACATAACACTGCAGTCACCAATGTCTGCGCCAAGATATAGGGGATACACCCTGATCAGATAGTACCATGTTTTAGTGCACTAGTTAGGTAGCATTACTTACTAGGTCTGGGTTTAAAAGGAATTTGTATGTGTAATTAAATGGCAGTGTGATGCCCTAGTTGTCAGATTTGGACATCTATATCCACATACAGTTCACATCACTTTCACTGTGATATAGTCACAATAAAATACCCCAAGCATATCTAAGGGGTGTATTTACTACCAATTTCCCCATTTGAAAGCTCCTTTTTTCACTCTGAGATTACCCCAGCATCTTTACCCTTCACCTAAGGAAGTCTTTCCTCATTTTCAGACACAGATCCTTTCTGTGCTGAATTTTCTGACTGTTCTTTTATCTTAGGATGTTTTTATTTCATCTTCATATTTGAAGGACACATTTTTTTCTCGATAGAGAATTAATGACATAACAATTTATTTCAGCATAGGAGGAATTTACATTGTTCTTTGGGCTCCATTGTTTCTGCTGTGTCTGCATGATGCCTGCCATCATTACTGTTCTATGAGCAAAGTTGTCTCTTCCTCCTTCTGTTGCTATTACACTTTCCTCTTCATCTTGCTTTAATATGATTCATTATGATGTAGCTGGCATTATTGTCTTTACATCTGTTCTCAATGGACATGAGGAACTTCCTGATTCTGTGATTCTATGTACTTCATGTTTAATAATTTTCACTCTTTTGTCTTAAAACTACAACTGTTATTTTCTACACTAATGTTTTCTTCCTCTCCTTTAGGTTTCTAAATTTCACATGCTACCTCTCTGATAACTGGTACAAGTGCCTAAGATTCAGTTCATCCTTTGGTTTTCAGTTCACCATACTGGATAATTTATTGACCCTTTCTTTTCTCATTTGTCTTTATCTGTTCAACCCATCCATGAAATGGGATAACTTCTATTTTATCATTTTACAATTTCTCAAAAATTAAAGTTTTATTAAAATTTTATTTAATTAACATTTTTCACTTATTTTGCATACAGACCATAGTTTCCCCTCCTTCATCTCCTCCCATTTCCTCCCCCTGACTCCCATCTACCGTCCTTGCCATCTACTACTCCTCCTTCTCCATCCAGAATGGAGCAGGCCTCCCATGTGCTTGAACAAAACATTGCACATCAAGTTGAGGTAGGACCAAGCTCCTTCCCAGATGGGGGGGGTTGGGAAAAATTTAAGTTTTAAAAATAAAATGTTTTTCAAGTTTAATAACTTTTACTTCAAATTTAGTAATTTATGGTTAAGCAAAAAAAATTGACACATAGACAGACACTTTTAAAAGATAATACAATGGTCCATTAAAGTATTTCTGATGCTTCATAGTGAGATTCTTGTCTTCATAATAGGGAAAGAAAAAATGGTTAGGAGCTGGAACATATAAAAATGTTTACATTTTTGAAACATCTCCAAAGGGAATTTGGTAGACAATATAGAGACAGTTCAAAGAGAAATAAACGTGTCTGTCTAATAAACATTTGAAAAAGTTTGTATTCGTAACAGTCAACAGGCATAATAAATAAGACATCAATGAGATAAGTTTTCTTAACTCTCCAATCAAAGGGTATGATGGTGTTTCAAAACTAAGAAAAACAACTGTAGAGTCAAAAGAAAGTTCGTTTTATGTATCTGATGGTACAATCCCCATGAAAACAATTTGGCACAATCTCCTAAAACCGAAGATGCACTGAACATGCAATCCAGGAATTCTACCCTTCATGCTGCATTCTCAGCAGACTGCCAACCACCAAACACGTTTATAGGTTCAGCACATGGATCCACTCATACATGTCTACTATCTGAATACTACTCCAAGACAAATTGACCTAGACCAGAAGAATTAGGAGAATTTTAAAATACAGTTTCAAGCTATTAAACTTTAGGACAATTTGTTTCACATGAGAAAAGCCTCCCTTTGCTTCCCTTTGCTGTATGTGAATCTAAATATAAATACAGTGAACATAAAACCAAGATCATATTATCATTATGCAACTAATGTGGAATAATATTTTCCATATGAAGCAATATGTTTGCTCTTGTTATTTTTTCTATGACTTGAGAAAACCAGAAAAACAAATGAAAGGGGGAAAATATTTTCCTTGCCATTCCTGGAAAATCGCTGAGACTTTTGTGTGCTATAGCTGTGCTATCTGCCTTCACGTGAGCTTTGGGGGGGCTGATATTTTGTGGTCACAAAGAGACTTTGCTTGGCCACAATCATCTGAGCAGAGCTGGTTATGGAGTTGACATGGCTGAGGCGCTCATGTTTGTCACGTCTTTATTTCTTCATAGTTCTCATGCCTGCTACTCCTCTGTCTCCTCCTGTCTCATTCCCTTTGAATTGAACAATTTTACAGGAGAGTTTCCTACTAGTGAATTCCCATAGCTTTTATCTGACAATATCTTCTTTTTCATTTTGGAGGGATAAGTCTTGCTGTGCAGATTAGTAAGTGTTGGTTGTGTGTTAAGTGGATCGGCCCACTGCCTCCTAACCTCTCAGTTATGTGGCGTGAAATATGCCAATGAATATGGGTCTTTGTGTGTTACGTGTTGCATCTCTTTTCCACTGGAGAGCTTATCTGTGCCAAAGCTTGATTAGAATATGTCTTGGTGTAGATCTCTGTTCTCGTGAAAGACTGAAGAATCTTGATAATCAACTTGGGCTTAGACTTAGGATCACCATGGCAACAACTTCTGGGTGTGTATTTAGGGGAGTTCCTCTATTGGATTGCCTGAGGTGAGATAACCCATCCTAAAAAGGAGGAAATAATCTGAGCACCAACATTCAACCCTGACTGTGGATCCAATGTAACCATCACCTCAGGCTTCTACTCCCTTGACTTCCCCATCATGATGAACTCTACACGAAGTCCAAATAAGCATTTTCTTCCTTTTGTCCCAAACACAAGTAAATAACCAATATATGCGGTATTGAGCCAAAGTTCAAACTCTCAGGTTTTATATATGTATGCATATTGGAAACATATATATGAAAGAAATGGATTTTAGGACGAGTAGGTCTGTATTGATTTTTCAGTAAACTGAACCTGCCTACGGGCCAATAAAAGAACAGATATGGGATTAGGTTTTTAAAGAAGGTTTTTAGGCATGAGGATGTCACTGTAAAAGAGGGGGGTAATAAAGGAAAAAAATCTCATCATTGCTTAAAGTGATTTTCCCAAGTGGTCTGGAGATCTGGATCAATGTCCAGTGTGTCCCTGAAGACAGTCCAGCATCATCCTGTCCCTGGTAGCTTTCCCTCCTGTTATAGACTAAAGGCATGCCAGACAGGCATGTGGCATAGATTGTTTATAGGCTGGAGAGAGTAGGCGGACAGCTCAAAGTAGTTAGCTATGAGGCCATGTCCACTCTTGTCTCTGAAAATGTCACTATTACTATTCTAACCTTACATGGAGTTGAACTTCTTGGATGTTTATATTCTCAGTGTTCATCAAATTTGGCAAAGCTTCAGCCATTAGTTTTTAATTTCCTTTCTCTGTTCCTTTCTTCCTGGGTTCAAGTGTTGAGCGTTCAGGTTCTTTGTGTCCCACAGTTTCCTTAGGGTCCTCTCAGTATTCTTCAGTCTTTTTTCTGTCCCTCAAACCTGTTATCTTCTCTAGTCCTAAGCCCAAGTTTGTGGATCTTTCTTCTGCCTATTCAAGGATATCTGCATTTGAGTAACCCTAGTGGAAGGCTCCTCTATGTCACTATACCTTTATACCTCTCAGCACCAGACTTTCATTTTCATTCTTTTTTTTTTTAAAGATTTTCTGTCTTTTTATTGATGCTGTCATTTTGGCTGCCCATTGTTTTTCTTGATATTTCCATCTCTTTCTTTGAGATGTATAAAAATTCTCTTCAGGCACATTATCTCATGATGTCTCTTTTTCAATAGGCCCCAGTTTCTTGAAAATTTGATTAATTTTATTTACAATGTGATAATGTGGTGATGCAGCTCATTCTCTGGGATTCACTGCTTTGTTGTTGCTGTTGTTTACTCTGACTAAGGTGAGTTATCTTGGGGCTGATAATTAGATTGTGGTATAAATTTAAGCTTTTTTTTCTGAACTCACAGTCTTATTCTGGGAATGTGAGGTCACTTTCTAATCTGACCCCATGTCTGTACTTGTTCTTAAAAGCTCGATCCCAAAAGATAAGAAAATAAACAGGATTATGGAAACAAAGTATGACCCTTTAGAACACGGGATTTATTTCAGCCAGTCAGGAGGAGATTCTACAAGTGAGGTGTAATGATGGCTTCTTCTTTCTATGCATCTGTATGATCAATACTAAGATACCATTATCAAACCACAGAGCACTGAGTCTTTCTTTCTTTCTTTCTTTCTTTCTTTCTTTCTTTCTTTCTTTCTTTCTTTCTTTCTTTTTTTTTATTTTTTTTCCATACATTGTTTTGTTTTATTTTTTCCATTCAAGAACATAATTAAAGATAAAAAAATTTTTTTTTTCCTTTCTTCCCCTTCTCCCGGTCCCCTCCCACTACCCACCACCCCTCCTTCCTCCCCCTTCTTCCTTGAAAGAGGGCATGGTGCCCTGCCCTGTTGGAAGTCCAAGGCCCACCCCCATCCCTCCTGGCCTAGGAAGGAGTGCATTCAAAAAGACTC
>PVIU01011486.1:0-64575 GCA_004026605.1 Ondatra zibethicus | reverse complement strand
ACCTATCTGGGGACATCCCTGTGGACACCTGGGATCTCCTCTAGAGCCAAGTATCTTGCCAGTCCTAAATGACTCCAATGATGTAGATATCTTATTCCCTTCTCCAATATCCACCTTTCCTCCGTCTCCACCCTCCCACTCCCCCAATCTCTCCCCAGTCCTTCCCTTCTCCCTTCTCCTTCCCCCTCTCCCCTCCCCCGTCCCCCTACCCCCACCTCTATCCCCACCCCTGTATTCCCACCTTTTGCCTGGCAACCTTGGACTTCCCACAGGGCTGGGCCATGCCCTCTTTTAAGGAAGCAGCAGGAGGGGGGACCAGGAGGGGACTGGGAGAAGGGGAGGAAATGTAAATTCTTTTTTTTTTTTGAAGGGAAAAAAATAAAAGAATATGGGGAAAAAAACTTAAACATTTCCAGTGAGATGGATAGTAAATGGGAGATGCAGCAAAATTTGCTTTTGGGATCACCTACTGTACTCTCTCTATGTGTATGCTCAATATATACAACAAAATGATTTTGTCATTGCATGGTATAGATAAAGAAATATAAAAAAAACATGTAAAATAAAAAAAAAGAAATGTTCAACATCCTTGACCATCAGGGAAATGCAAATCAAAACTACTTTGAGGTTCCATTTTACACCTGTCAGAATGGCTAAGATCAATAATACAAGGGACAGTTCATACTGCTGAGGATGTAGAGCAAGGGGAACACTCCTCCAATGCTGGTGGGAGTGCAACTTTATACAGCCACTATAGATATCAATATGGTGATATCTTGGAGTTGAGAATCGATCTACCTCAAAGTCAGCTATACCACTCTTGGGCATATACCCAAAGGACACTTCATCCTGCCACAGGGACACTTGCTCAGCCCTGTTCATTGTGGCTTTATTCATAATAGCCAGAAACTAGAAACAACCTAGATGTCCCTCAACAGAAAAATGAATGAAGGAAATGTATTACATATACACAGTGGAGTATTATTCAGCTGTTTAGGAAAAAAATGACATCATGAAATTTGCATGGAAATTGAAAATGGAAATCTTGATTTCAATGGAAATGGATGGAACTAGAAAACAATCATCCTGAGTGAGGTAATACAAACCCAGAAAGACAAAAATGGTATGTATTCACTTATAAGAAAATATTGCCCATTAAATAAATGATAACCAAGCTATACCCATAGATCCAGACAGATAGGTAAAGGAGAAAAGTCTAAGGGGGACACATGAACCTCCCTGGAAGGGGAAAATATAATAGATTCAAGGGCAGACTGGGGTCAGCTGGAGTTGAGAGAATGATCAGGTTGAGGCCAGATGGGGTGGAGAGAAAGAATAGAAGGAGGGATAGCTAAAATTGGGGAAGGGGGGCTTTAGGAAGTGGTGTGGAAATCTAGTACAGTGGAAACTTCCTAAAATTTATGAAAGTGATCCTAATGAGGACTCCTAATAATGGGAGATAAGGAGTCTCAACTGGCTGTCTCTTGTCACCAGGCAAGTCTTTCAGTAGAGGGACTGGGTTGCATTCAATGGTGTTATTGGCCAAATAACACAGGCGAGGAGATCCCAAAACATCCCAGGCTGATGCTAAGACAAAGTACTCTCCACAAATTGACAATGGGGGCCCCACTGCCGAGGACAACATGCACACAACTCATCAAATATGGAGAAGTTGAGCTGGTGCCTACATGGAGCCCTTACCCCTGTGTTTTGGAGGGTATTCTACAGGCTACCAAAAGAGAAACATGGATACCACCTAACTACAAAACCTATGCTTCAATCTGTCCTAACTATAAAATATGCTAGGGTGGCACAGAACTTCTAGGTATAGCTAACTAATGTATGATTTAATTTAAGGCGCACTCCACAAAAAGAAACTCATACCTGACACTGCTTGGGCAACCAAGGACCAGAGACTAGATAGCTCAGAGATGTAGGGTGAAACCAAACACTATGGATATTTCTTTTAATTACCAATAAAATGACTCCTAATGATATGCTCTACTCATATATCAGTGAGTAGCTATCCAGTTATCAGGAAGCCTTTCTCTGGTGGCAGGTGGGAACAGATGAAGAAACCCACCCGCAGACATTATTCAGAGATAGGGTCTAAATGGGAGGTCTCCATCAAACCCCTCCCCTCAGAGCTCAGGGAACCCCATGAAAGAAAAATCAAAAAGATTGTAAGAGCCAGAGAGGGTGGAGGACACCAGGAGAACAGGACCTTCTGACTCAACTGAGCAAGGCACATAGGAGCTCACAGAGGCTGACGCAGCAAGCACAGCCTACAGGGGTCTGCGCCAGGTCCTCTATGTACACATTATAGCTCTTAGCTTAGTGTGTTTATGGGACTCTTGACTGTGAGAACAAGTGGGTCACTGTCTTTTATGCCTATTCTTGGAACTTTCCCTCCTGTTGAATTGCCATGTCCAACTTTGATATGGTAGCTTTTGCTTCATCTTATTATATTTTATTTTGTCATGTTGGGTTGTTATCTCTTGGAAGCCTGTTCTTTTCTAATGAGAGGCAGAAAGGGAGTGAATCTGGAGGATACGGGGAGGCAGGGAAGAACTGGGAGGAGTAGAGGGGAGGGAAACTATAACCAGATATGAGAAAAGATTCTGTTCTCAATAAAAGACAAAACAACTGGGATAGATGGATGAAATAATGAGATGGAAAAGCCAACTCAAGAAATTGGTCATCAAAAGAACAAATAATCCAATAAAGAAAATGGAGTACAGACCTAAACAGAGAACTCTCAACAGAGGAATCTAAAATGGCTGAAAGACACTCAAGGAAATGTTCAACATCCTTAGTCATCAGAGAAATGCAAATCAAAACAACTCTGAGATTCCATCTTACACCTGTAAGAATGGCTAAGATCAAAAACACTGATGACAACTTATGCTGGAGAGGTTGTGTGATAAAGGGAACACTTCTGCATTGCTGGTGGGAATGCAAGCTGGTACAGCCCCTAAGGATGCTCAATTGTGCCACAAGGACATGTGCTCAACTATGTTCATAGCAGCATTCTTTATCATAGCCAGAAACTGGAAACAACCTAAATGCCCCTCGATCGAAGAATGGATAAGGAAAATGTGGTACATTTACACAATGGAGCACTACACTGCAGAAAAAATAATGACATCTTGAATGGCAAATAGATGGAGCTA
This sequence comes from Ondatra zibethicus, assembly GCA_004026605.1. Lineage (NCBI taxonomy): Eukaryota > Metazoa > Chordata > Mammalia > Rodentia > Cricetidae > Ondatra > Ondatra zibethicus. Next base: position 61,402 of record PVIU01011486.1, on the reverse strand, counting down.
GAAAACATCATTCTGAGTGAGGAAACCCAGACCCAGAAAGACAATTATCACATGTACTCACTCATAAGTGGTTTTTAAACATAAAGCAAAGAAAACCAGCCTACAAATCACAATCCCAAAGAACTTAGACAAGAATGAAGACCCTAAGAGAGACATATATAGATCTAATCTACATGGGAAGTATAAAAAGACAAGATCTCCTGAGTAAATTGGGAGCATGGGAACCTTGGGGGAGGATTGAAGAGGGAGGGAAAAGTCAGGGAGGGGAGCAGAGAAAAATGTAGAGCTCAATAAAAATCAATTTAAAAAAAGGAAAAAGGATGGAAAAACCTGCTCTTTCGTAGTGGCAAAGAGTGACCATATTAACCAGTGTTACTTCTGTCTTATCCCTGGGCTTCTGCATGTATGAATTAATTACATCCTTTAGTGTTTATGTCCTGTTTAGATGGTGTATTCAAGGTCTCTCCTTACTTATTGATTGGCACCTTCTTGCTGTGTCCTCATATAGACTTTCTTCTTTCTATGTGCATCCCTAGTACATTCGTGTGTCTCAAAATTCCCTGTTCCGATGAGGACTTAGCAGACCGATCCTCATTTGAACTTTATCATTTCTTTAAAAGCCCTAATATTCTTGCTCTATCACAGTACTCTTTGATATCTCAACTAGTCCAGTGCTTCTTTCTTGCTGAGTCTAATTTGATTCAGTTATATCTCACAGTATTTTTAAGGAATTTACTTGCCATTCTCTCTCTCTCTTTCTCTCTTCTCATTCTCTCTCTCTAAAATTCACATACTAAAGTCTTATCTCTTAGAATATAAGAGACCACAACTTACGATTCAGTAGCACTCAAAAGCACCTCTCAATCTCATTCAACATCTCTGAGCCTCTCTAGGCTTTGCCTGCGCTCTTTCTCAGGAGCCACAGGCTGAACAGCACTTTGTTGTGCCCATCAATCACCTGGTGAACTCTAAGAATGCTATGGGAATAAAGTCAGAGGGCAGTGCTTAGGGGACCAGTAAGAATTTTGCTTTCTGACATGTTCTACCACATGTCTGTCCATTTGTTTGTTTGTTTGTTCGTTCGTTTGTTTGTTTATCTATTTATTTATTCATTCATTCATTCATTTTGGTTAAGACCAGGCTTTGTTTGTTTGTTTGTTTTGGTTGAGACTGGGTTTCTCTGTGCATCCCTGGCTGTCCTGGAACTCTCTCTGTAGACCAGGCTCACTGCAAACTGAGAGATCCAGCTGCCTCTGCCTCCTGAGTGCTGGATTAAAGGCATGCACCATCACCACCCCGCTGCCTGACTACTTTTTATTCCAGCATCAAACACACTCTACTGTATAGCAGTCATTAAAAATGAATCATGGAAAAAATTAATCATGAACCAATTTGGCAAAATTGAAAAAATATGCAACTTCCATGGAACTCTTGAGGCAAAGGAGGCTAAAATTATTGAAATTTCAGCTTCTGGCTGTAAAACTTACCTTTAGCAGCTGAGCCATCTCTCCAACCCAAAACTGCAGCTTCTGGTAGCAAACCTAGGTCCTCACTTTACATATAAACCTTTAAACAATTCTTTCTCTTAAGAAAAGAAATGCCCATGGGCTGGAGAAATGGCTCAGAGGTTAGGAGCACTCACTGCTCTTCCAGAGGTCCTGAGTTCAATTCCCAGCAACCACATCGTGGCTCACAGCCATCTGTAATGAGATCTGGCGCCCTCTTCTGGCATGCAAGCATATATGGAAGGAATGTTGTATACATAATAAATAAATAAATCTAAAAAAAGAAAAGAAAAGAAAAGAAATGCCCTAGAAACACCTGATTTTTGACAAAAAAAAAGCAAAAGATAGAAAATGGAAAAAAGAAAGCATATTCAACAAATGGTGCTGGCATAACTGGATATCAACATGTAGGAAAATGAAAATAGACAATAGATTCATATCTATCACCATGCACAAAACTTAAGTCCAAATGGATCAAAGACCTCAACATAAACCCAGTCACACTGAAGCTCATAGAAGAGAAAGTGTAAAGTACACTTGAACGCACTGGCACAGGAGACCACTTCCTAAATATAACCCCAGTAACACAGACACTAAGAGAAACAATTAATAAATGGGAACTCCTGAAACTGCGAAGCTTCTATAAAGCAAAGAATATGGTCAACAAGACAAAACAACAGCCTATAGAATGGGAAAAGATCTTCACTAACCCCACATCAGACAGAAGACTGATGTCCAAAATATACAAAGAACTCAAGAAATTGGTCATCAAAGGAATAAATAATTCAATAAAATAAATGAGATACAAATCTAAACACAGAACTCTCAACAGAGGAATCTAAAATGGCTGAAAGACACTTAAGGAAATGCTCAACATCCTTAGTCATCAGAGAAGTGCAAATCAAAACAACTCTGAGATTCCATCTTATACCTGTAAGAATGATCAAGATCAAAAACACTGATGACAACTTATGCTGGAGAGGCTGTGGGGTAAAGGGAACACTTCTGCATTGCTGGTAGGAGTGCAAGCTGGTACAGCCTCTTTGGATATCGTTATGGAGATTTCTCAGAAAATTCGGAAACAACCTTCCTCAAGACCCAGCAATACCACTTTTGGGTATATATCCAAAGGATGCTCAATCGTGCCACAAGGACATATGCTCACCTATGTTCATAGCAGCATTGTTTGTCATAGCCAGAACATAGAAACTACCTAAATTTCCCTTGACCAAAGAATGGATAAGGAAAATGTGGTACATTTACATAATGGAGTACTACACTGCAGAAAAAAATAATGACATCTTGAAATTTGTGGGCAAATTAATGAACCTAGAAAACATCATATTGAGTGAGGTAACCCAGACCCAGAAAGACAAATATAATATGCACTCACTCATAAGTGGCTTTAGACATAAAGCAAAGAAAAACCAGCCAACAACTTACAATCCCAGAGAACCTAGACAACAATGAGGACCCTAAGAGAGACATACCTAAACTACAAGGGACGTAGAAAAAGACAAGATCTCCTGAGTAAATTGGGAGCATGGGAACCATGGAAGAGGGTAGAAGGGGAGGGGACAGGAAGTGAGGGAAGTGGAGAAAAATATATAGCTCAATAAAATCAATTTAAAAAATTAAGAAAAATTTTTTAAAAATGCAGAGAATAACCTAAAACCTGAAACTTCAATAAATTATGTGGTCACAGAACAGGAGAAAAAACTCCATGTTCACCCATTTATATTGCACACACACACACACACACACACACACACACACACACACACACATATCCTAGCTGGTAATATGTGTGTATATATGTAAATATGTAAATAGTTGGTAAGTGTGTATAGAGTGTAACATTTAGGAAGGAGACCAAGAAAGGGTCATATCAGGTGATGAGGAAGCATGGAACCCAGGAAAAGGACACGGATTCTAAAAGAGGACATAACACTGTGTTTCTAGTTTCAACTCTGTCACAGTTTGGCTGTTGCTGTTGTTAGTGTTCAGTGAGTGCATAAAAATGTCAAGTAGTAAACCAGAATCAGTGCAATGTCCCTTCTAACTGTACAGACGCTCACCAAGGTGCTTAGAGTTTGGGAACAGACAAGTGTTTGAGAGGCTACCTTAATCAGGCTGTGATGGTTTTTGTGAGCTCATTATAATTGAGTGATTTTTAGAAAATGAATGTGCAAATATCTGATTTTTGACCCCACTTCATTTTGGCTTGTTTCTCCCGAGATGTCCGATCTAAAGTGGACTAAAACAGCTTCATGTGTAAGCCTTCCTCCCTTCAAGCTTATACCTCAGGTGTTTCCTCACAGAAACAGGAGGCTGCCTAGCTCAGCCGGAAGGTTTTTCTTCCTTCCCACATGGGAGGCATCTCTCTCCTTGACACTGACTGGACTTAGAGGGGGAAGAAACACTTTCTTTCCTGCATTCTTCAAAGTGGCCTTTCCCCTTCTTATGCTAGCACCGGGTACTATAGTCTCAAGCTTGGTTCCCTTAGCTCTTGTGAAAGTACTTTGTGCAGGACCCACTACCCAAACTGGTGCTTCTGTGCTGGATGCTTAGCATAGGGCCTTGCTCAACTGCCATCTTGATCTCTTTCCATTACTGTTATATATCTGTTGGGGGGGGGGAGCCAGACCAACCCAAGACTTTCTCAGAGGCCCTAGTGAAAGAACAAAGGAGGCTTGAGTTTTGTATCTTTGTCTGGGAACAGACTTAGCAAGTCCTGTCTGATGATGGAGCCAGTGTCTTAGAGGAGTCAAGCTTGCAGTTTCTGGGGACCTGATTCTTCCCCTCGGCTGTGGTTATCAGTCCTAAGTGACTGAAGAAGCCTGCGTTCTCTTTGCCAACATTGTCTGACTTAGTCCTCTGCTGATGTTGGCCATTTTCCCCTGCAAATAGTGTAGATGCTGCTGTACTTCTTAATAAATGCACTAGGCATAAGTCATCAGCTTATGGGAGACTGGTCCCAGCCATTGCTTTGTCTTATTTCCCATCTTCTTTATTTCTCATCCCTGGGCCTCCACTCAACACCTCACCTCTAGAGATCCTTATTCCTGGCAGTTTGGGACATGCATATTGTATTTGCATATCTGCTGTACCATACAATTTGCATATAGGAAACAACCAAAAACAACTTGTCCAATGAATTCGTGGTGTCTCAAATATCATCAGGACATAGCAACAATCTTCTGTTTTCTTAACCAAAGAAATACTAATCCTCAGTCATAGGTGACAAGACCAGAATCTGAACTTCAATTTCTTTTCTCAATTGTCTCTATCTGACTTGTAACATATCTTCAAATTTTTCATGTCATGTTTCCAACTCCCTGACACAGCATAGTACCTGGAAGGGTGATCACAGGAAATTCCTTAAAGCCAAACTTAGAAAGACAATAAAAGAATACAGGTCAGAATTGCAATTATGACCATTAAGACAGAACCCAAATGTGTTATGCATTATTAAAAATAACTGTAGGATCAGTTGACAAAGCATCTCTATGATTATACAATTGAGATATGAGCAGTCTGGTTTACCCTTGTGAAAATTTGATCTGGAAATAATCTTACCATTTCTAAATGTTGGCTTAAAAAAAACACAATTGCCTATTGATTTTGCTTTTCACAAGTTTTAGGTGTTAGAATTACTATGGTCAACCGGGCAGTGGTGGCGCACACCTTTAATCCCAGGACTCGGAGGGCAGAGGCAGGCAGATCTCAGTGAGTTCGAGGCCAGCCTTGTCTGTAAGAGCTAGCTCCAGGTCAGAGAAACCCTGTCTCAGAAAAAAAAAAATGCTGTGATCCAAAACCACTCAAAAGACCTAGATGTGGAGGCTGGGGAGATGGCTCAGAGGTTAAAAGCATTGCCTGCTTTTCCAAAGGTCCTGAGTTCAATTCCCAGCAACCACATGGTGGCTCACAACCATCTGTAATGGGGTCTGGTGCCCTCTTCTGGCCTACAGGCATACACACAGACAGAATATTGTATACATAATAAATAAATAAATAAATAAATAAATAAATAAATAAATAAATAAATACCTAGATGTGGTGGTACACTCTCAGAGTTTGGAGACTGAGGCAGAGGAGTACGCATCTGAGTTGAGCTCTAGCCTGGACTACAGAACAAAGCTCTGTTTCTTCAAAACAATAAGAGAGAGGGAAAGGGGGAGGGGAACAGAGCAGTGACAGAGAGACATGACATGGAGAGGAGAGGAAGATGGAGGTAAAGGAAGGAAGAAAGGGAGGGGGAAGGGAGGGAGGAAGGAAGAAAAGGAGGGAGGGAGGAAGGGAGTGAAGGAGAAAGTATTTTGCCATTTATTAAAGATGAAAGCAAATTTGTATTCTAATGAGAAGAATGCGGGTGTTTACTTCTACATAAAAAAATTAAATCTCGAGCCGGGTGGTGGTGGCGCACGCCTTTAATCCCAGCCCTCGGGAGGCAGAGGCAGGCAGATCTCTGTGAGTTCGAGACCAGCCTGGGCTACAAGAGCTAGTTCCAGGACAGGCTCCAAAGCTACAGAGAAACCCTGTCTTGAGAAACAATAAATAAATAAATAAATAATAAATCTCAACTAAAATTTGATAATGTAGGGCACAAAACATTTTCAACATTTTTCAGGTTTGATCACTACTTTGTTTTTATAATCATCATTACTGAGTATGCTGCTTCACATGTAGCATCAATGGGCTAACACATGTTTGGGACAATTTCAGGAGTGATTGAAAATTCTGTTTTAATCCCAAGCCAGAATTCACTGAATACTTTTTTTTCCTTTTGTTTTTTAAGAAACTCAACTGAGAAACTCAAACAGTAATTGTGTAGTCACTGAGTTTGGTTTATTGCATAATAGTACGTAACTGCAGATTTAAGACCCAAGAGTGACGTATTTCAGAACATACTCCAAAGGTACCAAACCACCAGAATATACACAAGTATATTACAGGAACATCTTTATGAATTTTCTGTAAGGTAAAACAGCAAAATAAACAATAAAACTAAACTTTGAACAACCACATCGCCAGTTAATAAAGAACTGGTTACATAAATTATAAATCCCATCCACACTGTAATAGACTATGAAGATATTATAAAATGTCAAATAAGTTAGATGTATATCGATTATTCCAGGAAAATCTTTGTGAAGTAGTGTTGAAGGATAAAAGGAAATTGCCAAGCAAGTTATACTGTGATCCAAGGGCCAGTGAGATGGCTCAGTGGGTAAAGAAAACTGCCACTAGACCAAACAAGCTGAGCGTGGTCCCTGGATCCCACATGGCAAAGAGAACCAACTGTTGCAATCTACTCTCTGAAATCCAATGTGCACATGCACACATTCATAAATATATTTTAATTTTTTCCAATATAAAAGTTTGGGAATTTTATATCATGCACCCCAATCACACTTACTTCCCAGTCCTCTCAGGTCCACACACCCCTGCCCTTGTGACATCCACCCCAGCCAAAAAAGGAAAAAAGGCTCAATTTGTATTGCACATATACTCACTGGGGCATGGCCCAATGGCCAGCCCTTTAAAGAGAACCGATTCCTCTCCTACCAGAAGCCATCAATTGTGGAGTGCTACACTAATATATATCTTTATGTTAATAGGAGTCTGGAGAACCATGTGGAGAGATATAATCTGTGCCAATAACACTGGATACTGCAGCAGTGGGGGTGGGACAGGTGGGACTTTATGCTTATAATTATGATATTAAAGGGGATATTGGGGTAAAATATTAGCTTTATACATCTTTTGGATTTTTCACTTGCTACATGTGCTGTATAGTTTTATGTCAACTTGACACAAGCTAAAATCATCTAAGAGGAAGGAAACTCAACTGAGAAAATGCCTCCATAAGATCAGGCTGTAGGCGAGCCTGTAAGGCATTTTCTTAATTAGTGATTGAAGGGGGAGGATCCAGCCCATTCTGGTGGTGCCATCCCTGGTCTGTGACCCTAGGTTCTATAAGAAAATGAGCTAAGCAAACCATGAGGAGCAAGTCCGTAAACAGTACCTTTACATGACCTCTGCATCAGCTCCAGCCTCCAGATCCCTGCACTATGTGAGTTTCTGTCCTGACTTCCTTCAATGATGAACAGTGATATGGAAGTGTAAGTCAAATAAACCCTTTCCTCCCCAACTTGTTTTTTTTTTTGTTTTTTTTTTTTTTGGTCAGTGTGTTTCATCACAGCAATAGAAGCCCTAAGAGTACAATAATCCCATTTCTTTTAAATAAAACAAACTCAAATAAATAAAATGAAGTTTTCCTACTAAGTTTTTAAAAAGAAAGGAAGAACATCAAGCTGGAAGTGGCAGGTAATGTTTTGATCATGGCTCTGCCATATCCTAAGTTGTCAGAAACAAGATTCCTGGATCTTCTGGGCCTTTGTGTTCCACCTAGAAAGGAAGAGTGTCAATGCTGACATTGTAGAATGCTTGCAAGGGTCAAATGAGAACACTCTCTTGTGAAGTGGCCCCAATATAAACCTCAGCACCACATATCAAGAAGCACAGGCCCAGAGAATTTTTTAATTGAAAAAACAAGCACTTGAAGATTCTATTCTCCTCTCTCTCTCTCTCTCTCTCTCTCTCTCTCTCTCTCTCTCTCTCTCTCTCTGTCTCTCTCTCTCTCTCTCTCCTCTCTCTCTCTCTCAGAAAAAAAAGTAAAATCTTGCAAAACTTTGTTAAAAATCCTTTCTCCTCCTATTTACCCTGTCGGTGCAGCAACCTCCACACAGGTGATGGTGATGGTGGTTATGATGGTGGTGGGGGTGGTGGTGATGGTGGAGGAGATGAGGGGGGAAGAAAAGAAAAAGGTGAATTTTCTAGGCCTTGACTGTGTGCCAGGAACACAAAGTCAAAAACAGGGAAGCAGCAGAGTGCCAAGAATATTGCCCAAGTAATTTTACTGAAAAATCAACTTTGGTTTTTAGACAGAGTGCAGCTATGCCGCCTGGCTGCCCTTGTAGGTCCTGGGTGCCGGTGATCCCTCTGCTTCAGCCTCCCGAGTATCTGAGACTATAGTCCTGTACCACTGTGCTGAGCTAAAACCAGCTCTTTAGCCATATCACTGAAACTAGAGGAAACCCTGAATATCCTTCAAGACACCACGCAGCACCTACTTGTAGGAAATTCTCAATCATTTTCACCCTCTTTTCTGTTTTGACCTAAACGCCTCAAATGCTATCCTCTGGCTACCTCATGGATCAGCTCCTGTGAAACTCATCCTTTAGGTGATTAGCCACAAATGGAAGTCCAGTCAGTGAAAACATGGAATGTGCAAACCATGAATATGTTACCTACCTGAACAACAAAAACAACTGATTCAGTACATCTCTACCCCAATATCTCAAACTTTCCTCACTCGGTCATCTCCCATTCTGCCCTTTCTTGCTTCAAATGTGAGATGTGGATTCTGTCTTCTTGCTCATGACTCATGGGGGGGTTGATCACATACCACAAAGACTCCTTCTGATTTCCTATGGAGGGCTTAATGAGTCTTCAGTGTGGTCATTCTCTCATTTGAACTCTTCTCAAACAGAAATTTTTAAAGTCAAGCATTCTAAGCATACAATCCAAAGGTGACCAATATGATACATGCTGAGTACTAATAGCGGGAAATACTCAAAATGTTTTCAGTAATTAAACCATTATGTTTTTACAAGAACAGGAAACCACGCACAGTAGAAGAGTTTTAATTCATGACCTATAACAGTCTAAAACATAAGCCCAGGTGTTTTGGTGTCATGTGGTATGACAGCATGCACAATACATAGAGTGTGTGTGTGTGTGTGTGTGTGTGTGTGTGTGTGTGTGTGTGTGTGTGTGTGTGCCCATGGTCAGATCCAAGGGTTTATTATGTGTTTATTTTTTTAATACATTTTTGGTTGCTGTGCATTCAGAAACCTTCTACTCTTGCCAAATTTCTTGCTGCTCCCTTAGACCTATTTTGCCTCTTTAGTCCCCTTCTTTAGCAGAACCCACATATCTCTACGTCTTAACCAGAAACGGATACATTCTGACACCACCTGCCTAAGTCTGCCTCACGGGAACAGGAGTGTTACCTGTATTCTAACCAAGGCATCAGCATGGGAACAGGAATGTTACCTGTATTCTAACCAAGGCATCAGCATGGGAACAGGAATGTTACCTGTATTCTAACCAAGACATCAGCACGGGAACAGGAATGTTACCTGTATTCTAACCAAGGCATCAGCACGGGAACAGGAATGTTACCTGTATTCTAACCAAGGCATCAGCATGGCAGGCTTGTGAGCAGTCAGTGCGCTTCACTCTCTTACATTCACAATTGACAGGATATTATTAAAGGAATTATTAAATTCTAAAATTCTGTTCTCAGAATTTTATCATGTCAGGCATAGAATAGGCGCCTAAAGAAACATGTAGAAAGAATGCTTCTCCTTCTCACTGTCTTAGTAAAAGCACCCGGGGCCATCACTCTTTACAAACATTAATCGCACAATTTTACTACATTAGCAGCAAAGACAGCCAGAGATGGCCCTATAATCTTGGAGTCACTCTGGTGGCTTCATTGTCTCTCAGTATGGTGCATTACACATCACAATGTATGCTTTAACCTGATTGAAGGTAGGAAAGAAGAAAAGAGAAAGGAAGAAAAGAGAAACTCCTCAGAAGTTTGCTTAGGGTTCTGGGGTAGAACCCATGGCTCGGAGCTTGGAACCAGAACAGAGACTCAAGATTTTCATGACTAGTGTTGAGCTTAGCACATTACAATTTGCATTTAAAGACTTATTTTAGTTTAGTGGGGGGAGGGGACTATGGGTGGCTATGTGCACTTGTGAGCACTGTTGCCTACAGAGTCCAGATGTGGTGATAACTTGTTTGTACTCTAACAAATAAAGCTTGCCTGAGGATCAGAGGGTGGAGCTAGCTACTAGTTAACCATAGAGGTCTGGAGGTCTATACAGACAGACAGGAGTGATATGACTGTGCAGAGAGAGGAATATAAGATGGGAGGAGACAGGAGCTCAGTCCCTTTTCGGTCTGAGGATTTCATAGAGGTAAGAACTCTAGTGGCTGGCTGTTCTACTTCTCTGATCTTTTAGCTCAGCTTTCACCACCTAATATCTGACTCCAGATTTATGATTAAGACCACTTAGAATTCATGCTACATCTGGTGTACAACTTTAGGGCACAAAGACACAAAAAAGCCGCTTGCCTGTGGCTTTGCAGCCACTGGTACAGACCAGAGCTGCACACATGGCTCCCGCTGGAGTCACCTCCTCGCCGGTAAAGTTTTCCTCTCTTTCTCCCCAAGCCTTTAAGTGAGGTTGGGATTTTTCTGTTGCATCCTCTTGCGGCAAACTCCATAGGCATATATATATATATTAAACTACTTGTCATGATTTAAATGGCCTTGAAAGTTATCATTATCAACTATTTAGGATAATAAGGAAATGCAGGTTAGTAATTAGTCACCTATTACAATGGAACTTGTAGTCATATTAGGTATGTTTTCAAGACAAACAGATATGTTTTAGATAGACAAGTCATCATTGTCAAACACTTCAGAGATCTACAAATATGGCATTCAAGATCCCTTAATAACATGGGTTCTTTTTTATGAAAATGAGACATGTCTACTCCTGGGCAGCACCAATCTACTTCAGAGAAAATGATAGGCATCAAAGAAACTCCATATGGAGTTCACTTTTTGTGTCAAAATTAAGCCACTAGGCCAGAAAATGTCCTTGCTTCAACTGCTGACAGTATGCTGCCCAAATTGGACAAGCAGAACACAAAAAAGTGACTACCAAACTTTGCCAAGATAAGGATGGATAGTCTTTCAAAAAATTCTGCTTCACAGATCAGTCTGTTAGACATTCTAGGCCTGTAGACTAAAGATGGATGTCCCAACATTACAGAGAACCTTTGGGAAACTGTTAAGGCAGCCAGCTGTGGTGGGTAGAGAGTGTCCTCCAAATGACTTTTTTTTTTACTGCCAATTATTGAATATTTACCACTTGGTAGACACCATGCTAAGTACATTCCTTAATTTGTTTTCTGTTACTATAACAGACTACCAGAGATTGGGTGATTTATAAAATAAAGAAGATTATTCTGGCTCATAGTTATGTGCCTGAGAAAGTGCCAGCAATTGCTCACCTTCTGGTGAGAGCCTTATACAGCTTCAATGCACAGGAGTAAGCAAAGGAGAAAACAACAGGATGCAGCAAAGAAATACAGACAGACACCCTCTGTGAATGCTACCCAGCCAAGGGGAAGCTTCTGGGTCAGTACTAACTCGATTTCTCCAGATCCCATGATCAAAATGTATGGTATCATCTGCAATATGGTCTTACCATCAAGATCTGGGAGACAATCAGCAGCAATGGCAATAGCTTTTATTGTTTTGTGGGAGTCTGGAATCACCCTGACCAACAACTTGAGGGGAATTTATCAAAAGATATTGTTAACACAGGTTTAAGCACAGGGGTTAACAGAGAGGTTGATTGGAGAGATGGTAAGACATGCCAAAGTGTGAGTATATCCCCCTCTTCTCAAGGAAAAGTCATCTTACATGTCTTAATGGTGACTCTATGGGCAATTTTAGACTTTGAAATTTCATTGTTCAACAAGTTTTTAAGGGGCTCTCCCCCCTCCCTTTTTTGATAAATGAAATTCTAGGACAGCTCTAAAGCTACCTTGGATGAGATTGCAATCAGATAAGAGAAAACCATGTGGTATACTTTAAATGAGAACTCTCCCCCATAGGCTCAGGTATTTACACACTTACTCCCGGGTTGGTTGTGGTATTTGCGGAGGTTATGGGAGATACAGCCTTGTTGAAGGAAGGTACATCACTAAATGGTCCATAGCTTTACCCCACCTACGGTTCACTCTGTTTCATGTTTGCAGCTGAAGATGTGATCTCCGCTTCCTGCTCTGCTTTCCTGCTGTCTCTTCTTCCATGCTGTCCCTGCCATTATGGATTCTAACCCATTGGAACCAGAGCCAAAACAAACTCATCTACAAGTTGCCTTGGTCAAGAAGTTTTATCACAGCAACAGAACTAGGGTCCCAAATAGTACTTGTCTTTTTCCCTGTAAACTAATGAGCTTTCTGGTGGGATTACCAATCAATTACAGGTTTATAGCCGGAAAAGAAGAAGGGTCTTAACCATATGTTAATTGTGCTAGAATTGTTTTTTGCAGTCATCAACAGCCTTACCCAGCTGTGAACTGTAATAATAACTAACCTGGCAAGATACACCCACAGATACCCAATAGCGACATGGATGTTATGAGTGTAAGTGGCTAATTTCTTATTAGATTTAAGGTCTACTCTATAGGGAAACATATACCTGGTATGAAAATCAGGCAAGGAAAACCATGATTGGGGAGTCTCGTAGAGGTGAATCTACTAAGATTACTTGACTAAATGGCATAATATCAAACTACCCTCTACACTTACATCTCTCTACCCATAGTTTAGTGAAACTCCCAGACCTCTTCAGAGAAGTTGCTTTGTGCAGTGGATGGTGGTTAACACAGAAACTCACAACTGGTCAAAGAACAGAGAAGAAGTGTCAGTGGAGTGCTCAGCCACAAATAGGTCATCTTCACACACATACACGCACACACACACACAGAATGAGAGAGAGGGGGAGCAATCATGAGAGAGAGAGAGAGTTCAGGAATCATTACAGAAGAAGGTACAGACCAGAGATTAGGGAGCACTGGAATAAAACAGTGTCTTCTGAACAGGACAAGACCACCGCTCTTATGAACTCAGTTTTCTGTAAGGCAAAAGGTCCTTGGTAAGTTGACCATGACCCACTGGATGGCCCTGCATCCAGGAGTATATGAGCAGAAAGAATTTGAGTCTATAGGTTATTTTATAAATAAATAAATAGAGAAAAGCAGAGGCAGGGGAAACTCTGCGAGTTCAAGACCAATGTAGTCCACACAGTGAGTTCCAGGACAGTCAGAGCTACAAATTGAGACCCTGTCTCAAATAGATAGATAGATAGATAGATAGATAGATAGATAGATAGATAGATAGATAGATAGATAGATAGATAGATAGATGACATGAGGCTTAGAGTTACAGAAGTAGGGTGGATCTAGGAAGAGTTGAGGGGACTGAATATGATCAAAATATATTACATAAAATTATCAGCAAATTAATAAAAATATTCTTATATTGACATTTTATCTGTTTATTTACTAGGTTAGGGGTAGGCATCAATATAGAGGTCAGAGAACAACTTTCCAAAGTAATTTCTCTCCTTTCACCTTGGGGGTTTCAGGGATCAAGCTCAGGTCAGTAGGTTTGGTAGCAAGTGTCTGTGATGGCTGTTCTTGGTTGTCAACATCACTACATCTGGAATTAACTAAAACCCAAATGTCTGGATACACTTGTGAAGGGTTTTTTTTTTTCTTATATTTTTGGTTGTGAGCCTAGCCTTTAACGGCTGAGCCATCTCTCCAGCCCGGGTGTTTTTTTCTTAATCAAATAATTTGATGTGGGAAGACCCATTTTTAATCCAAATCTTTTGTGGTAGGAAGGTCCACCTTTAATCTGGGCCACACCTTCTACTGGCAGCCTATATAAAGGACATGGAAGAAGGAAGTTTTTGCTCTTTGCCTTCTTGCCCTCTCCTTCCTAGAAAATCCATGCCTTCACAGGCTTTAGAGCCTACTTCTTTAGGATTCCAGCATATAATGAAGACCAGATAAGCCATTCAACCTCGTGGACTGAACAACTATCCAATTCTTAGACTTTCCATTCACAGGCAGCCATTGTTGGGTTAGCTGGACCCCAGCCTGTATGTCGTTCCAATAATCCCCTTCCTATATATATAGAGTTCATTCTATAGGTTCTATTGCTCTAGAGAACCCCAACTGATACAGCTGCCCTTATTTACTGAGCCATCTTACAGCCCTGTGTCAAAATTCTAGAGTCGCAGCTGCTGAGGAACTCTTTTCTCTGTTCGTATCCTTATAACTTTCCCTATCTTTCTATCCTGCTGCAAAATCTAAGACTCACCTTTTAATATAGCCAGAACTAGAGATAGGAGAACTTCTTAATTTCTTACTTATTTTCCCAGCGGTAAGTAATGGTGGGCTGCATAGTTTATCTCACATGCATGGTTGCTTGTTATGTGGGGACCTGACAAATGACAGTCTGTTGAACTACATGACTGGGATATTGTTCCTGGGTGGGCAAATGAATGAAACAGCCACTTTAGTGAGGGAGTCAAAGCCTCTGTCATACCTCATCTTTTTTAATGTTATTGGTGATACTTAAATGCTACATGGCTTCGACTGTCTCTCATCTTTCCCCTGAAACTTAGATAAAGTCTACACAACTTTATATGTGTCTGATCCTCTAATATGTAGACTCCTGCTAACATAAATGGGCTCTTTAGTGCCAACACCAAAATCAAGGCCAATACCCACCCCACCCCCCAAAAAAAGAAAGAAAGAAAACCTTAAGATGAAAACCTCTGCAGGAAACATGGGTCACAGAGGGCAGTCAGGTGCTCCCAGGTAAACTTCACGTTCTAGTTCCTGGAGAAAGTTGAGTTCAAGAGAACATGCAAAAATGATGCAGCGGGAAGAGATACTCTTTGCTCTTCAGGAAAGTCCTGGTGATGTAAGATCAGTTTGTTAGAGATAGTTGCTCTGCTATGCACTTTACATAGGTACTATCCCACTTCATCCTTCCAGGAGCCTTTGGAGGTGGGAATGATCGGTTGTTTCCATAACAACATTTGGGGGAACTCAAATGACACTCAGCTCAGAAATGAAGAAGCCCACATAAATAATGATATGAACAAGTCTTTTTTTTTTTTTTGGATTTTTGAGACAGGGTTTCTCTGTAGTTTTTGGTGCCTGTCCTGGAACTAGCTCTTGTAGACCAGGCTGGCCTCAAACTCACAGAGATCCGCCTGCCTCTGCCCCCCGAGTGCTGGGATTAAAGGTGTGCGCCACCACCTCCCGGCTGAACGAGTCTTTAAACTAGACTTTAGTGTCTCATTTTGGCTCCTTTAGCACATCTCTTATGTCAATAAAGTTTCAAAATGTGAAATTCTGAGAAGTGCATATTCTTTTTATTATTGCAGTACCTTAAGGCTCTATAATTAGTAAAATATTAGTCCTGAAACTATTGAATGCATGTCACAAAAAGTAATCTACTAATGCCTTTTGAACATCCCCTGGCAAGCAGGGATACAAACACATGGCACATATCTGTAGATCCTCTCTCCAGCATGCTGCCTTTTGTTCGTCACAGCTGTACCAACTTAGCCAGACAAGGATTGTGGGAAAGAAGGGGGCAGCACTCCTCGACACTATGTCTGCACATATCTCTGTACCCTCCCAAACTCACATTGAAACTCAATTCCCAATGCAACAGTATTAAAAGATAGGGTCTTTAAGAGCTGCTTGGGTCAAGAGATCAGAGTCTTTGCAGATGTGATTAGCATCATCATAAAAATGGCTTGAGGGGTGCTAGTTTGATACTTCTACACACTACTGCTCCTTCTACCATGTGAGAACATAGTATTCCTCTCTTTTTGAGGCCAAAACTGCAAGGCACCATCTTGAAAGCAGAGACCAGCCTTCACCGGATACCAAACTATTAGCACCTTGATCTTGGACTTGGCAAACTTCAGAGCTACGAGAAATAAATATCTATTGTTTATAAAGTAACCAGTCTCAGGTACTTGGTTATGGCAAAAGAACCAACATACTGAGTCTTTGGTTACAAAAAAAAAAAATCAACCTCTCAGAAGCAAGTTAGCTATAGATAGAAAACCTAATTTTTAGCCAGGATAAAATGAAAGGTATTTTTTACATCATTGGAAAACTAATGGAGGGAAAGAAAATAGGAGGGCTAGAGCCACTGTGGTCACACAAAACTTATAAAATACTTTTGAAGAATAGGGATATATAATATTAAGATATAAATTACATATATCCCTGTAATGTTAAATATTTCTATCTCCCGCATCCTTTAGGAAAACTAGCTCCGCCTCAGTACATCTAAGTTCCTTCATGTGTTATTATGGAGATAAATCACTCCTGCATCCAAAAGCTCCTGGGAGGATGGAATAGGGTGGCACACCTCTGTAAAGTGCTTAGCGGGGCAACTGATATTGCAACAAACTAGTTCTTTTATAAACTAGGCAAACGTAAAGAGATATGAACGTAAGAAAAAAAGACAGAAACCGTTTTCTTGATGCTTTCAAAGTGGTGGGACTTCCTGTGCCATGCCCTGGCAAAACCTGCAAGGGAAGGTTGTGAATGGGCTTGCCTCTGAGGCAAGGAGGAGACAACTTTTGAGGGCTAAGACCACCAGTTAAGAAATCATATGGGCCACTGGGTTTTCTTCCTATTTGGAAAGTCTCTGCCTGTACCGAAAGTGAGAAGGCGACTGAGGATGTGACTCAGTTAATAAGCTGCTTGCTGTATAGACTTATGCACCTCAGTCTGGATCCCCCACCCACATGCAAAAGCAGACCCAGAGCCCCAAAACTGGGAAGGCAAGATAAGCAGATCCCAGGAACTCATTAGCCAGCTAGTCTTGCCAAATTAGAGAGCTACATACTCAGTGAGAGGAGAGACCCTGTCTCAAAAAGTAGAGAGTGACCAGGAGATGCACCCAACATTCACTGACCTCTGGTCACCATATATATACACATACTCACATATGCATACACATGAATACATGCATAATACAAAAAGCTATTAAGTAGTTAATTAAATAGAAAAAATGAGAAGTGAACTCTAAGAACTTTCTAGAATCTGACCAGCGAGTCCACAGCTCTCTGTTCTGCTGCCCACCTTCCTTTGAGACTCTAAAGAGCAAAAAGCTCAGATGCCAGAGTTAAACTTGACTGGGCTTTTGCCCACATTTTCCATGCCCCCATTCTCCCTATATGAGTCAGCAGCATGAGCTAGCCAGAATGACACTTTTGAACTTATTTACAAGTTTTATCATTACACTGGCCTATATCATGCAAGCAGTTTGCAATCTCCTCTAATTCTCCAACTTTAATTATAGAATTGAACAAGCCAAAAACTCATTTTTCCCAGGAAACATTAAACATTACCATCTTAATGAAATTCTTAATGAAATGGTTCACTATGCATGCAAATGACCAGTAGTAGCTGGGCCACTTGCTTATCACTGAGACAGACAAAAGGACAAATGCTCTTTCTTCTGTCAATCACTAAGAATGGCAGTTCTGACCCTCACATCCCACACTAGAAGATGAGCCTCTGTGAGAGATGGAGCTATTGCATGAAAAGAGTCTAAACAAAGTAGGAACAGGTCTCCGTCTTCACAAATCAAAACTTATTTTCAGGGCTGAAAGAATCCACTTGGGACTTTTCCTTAACAATTAAAAAAAAGAGAGAGAGAAGTTATCAACTGCCCTTCCTAGTCTCTAGAGAGTAGGGGTCTGATACAAAGTAATAGTGTTTATCTTCTCAATTTTCTTTTAGGACTGTCCCTAGGAAGTGGGGGGGAAATAGAGGGCTTCTGGAATGTCAGCATCATTAATGGGAAACTTCTTGAGTGCACATCCCTTTTCAGTTGCTTTTTTAAACATTTCTATTGCATGTAAAACTCAAATATTGTACATATCAACCCCATCCTCACGCCAAAGTTTACCTGGTGGAAGCTGACCTGGAAGATGAATAGAGCTGCTCACACTTCCATCCAATAACATGGACAGTGGTATCCCATGCTGAGTAGACACCAAATTCAATCACTTAAAAATAGCTGTAATTGTATGAGAAATTCCTAGTTTCCAAAATGTATCAGATCATTAAATTAGCACAGTGGTTCTCAGCCTGTGGGTCACAACATCTTTGGGGGTCACTGTGGTAGTCCTGAAAGAAAATGGCCCCCAAATAGAGTACACTATTCAGAGGTGTGGCTTTGCTGGAGTAGGTATGGCCTTGTTGGAGGAAGTGTGACACCATGGAGGTGGACTTTGAGGTCTCATATATGCTCAAGCTTTGCTCAGTGTGACACTCAGACCACTTCCTGTTGCCTGCGTATCAACATGTAGCAGCTCCTTCTTCAGCAGCATGTCTGCCTGCACGCCACCATGCTCCTCACTGTGATGATAGTGGGCTGAACCTCTGAACTGTGAGTCACCACAATTAAACGTTTTCTTTTATAAGAAATAGAAACCCTAAGACAGTCACATATCAGATATCCTGCATATCAGATACTTACATTACAATTCTTAACAGTAGCAAAATTACACTTATGAAGTAGAAATGAAAATAATTTCATGGTTGGAGAATCACCACAACATGAAGAACAGCATTAAAGGGTCACAGCATTAGTAAGGTTGAGAACCACTGCATTAACAGAAAAATGTCACAATGCCCAAAGTGCCCAACACAACAGAACCTTACCCTGAACACCCACAGTACTTCAGAGAGTGGCCACCACTATCATGCTCCCTATCTCTGGAGTTCCATTTTTCCCAGGAAAACTAAAAGGCAAAGAAAAAAATTATGTTTGTAAATTTTCTTTTTTTTTTTCCTTTTTTTCTTTCAATTTTTGTTTCTGAGACAGGGTCTCTCCACTATGTAGTCCAGGCTGTCCTGGAACTCACCAAGATCTGCCTGGTCTGCCTCCCAAGTATTAGGATTAAAGGCACTTGCCACCATGCCCAGCTGTGATTGCACAATTTTAAACTGAGATATAATTGAAATGTAAAATCAAGCAGGGCTTGGTACATTAATAATATTAATGTTGAAATAAATCTCATAACCTTTGGCTTTTTAACCATTTTAAGTATACAATTATGGCACATTAACTATATTTAAAATGTTTTACAACTAATACCAGTATCTATTCCTCAAATTTTTTTCATTACCAGAAATTTTTTCAGCATCCGTCATCACCTCCCCGCTCCTTTCAGGCCCTGGGTCTCTGGTTAACTTTCTATGCCTTTTCCCAATGCATTTTCCCTATCCTGAGCACACCAGTGCCCCTCACTGCAGCTTAACTGCCTGCAGGTTCTGTTACCTGCAGACAACCAGACGCTGTACAAAAAGGAACCATGCTATTCTAGAAAAACAAAACATCAACCTGGTTTCCTATCATTTTATTGTAGTGTATTATTATTGTTTTGTTTTATTGCTAGATGTTATTGTTAATCTCTCACAGTGTTTAATCTATAAATTGAACCGTATTACAGGCATGTACAGGAAGTAAAACAGAGTAAAGTAGGGCTTGGTACAATCTGCCACTTCAGTCATCAGTGAGGCCCCCTGCAATGCACCCCTTGAAGGTAAGGAGGGAGGGAGCAGCTGTGTTCTGTATGAATGGAATCATACAGAAATTGCTCTTTTGTGTGTGGTTTCCTCCCTTAACATAATACTTTTAAGATGTTAGCATGTGTCAGACTTTTGTTCCATTTATACCATGATGATATACCATTATATATTATATGAGTAACTTGCCGTGATGACCAAAACACATGGCAGGAACTACTTGAAAGAGGAAAGATGTTTTAAGGCTCATGATGCCAAAGGTTTCAGATCAGAATGGTAGGGAAGGCATGGTGGAGCACATGACAGCCAGGATGTACGATGGAGGCTTGCTCACGTGCCGCAGACCAAAAACACAAAGTAAAGACAGGCAGAATGCAGGAGAATAGCACCTTTGAAACAGCCTGGACAGATGGTTCCGTGATCAAGCCTATGGACTGCTCTTCCACAGAACTCAGTTCAGTCCCAGCAGCCACATCAGGTGGCTCACAACCATCTGCTCAGTCCAACTCCGGGGCATTTGTCGCCCCCTTCTGGCCTTCAAGGGCACCTGCAATCATGAACATATACACAAATACCCACATAATTTAAAATAAAATCAATCTTTTTTTAAAAAAAAAAAAAAAGCAACAACCTTCAAATCTCTCCTCTTAACAACCTGTTTCCAAATCCTACAGGCTCCATGGCCCTCAAAATGGTACCACAAGCTGGGGACCAAGTGTTTAAAACACAAGTCTATGGAGACTATTTCATAGAACATACACATGTTCCACATTTTCTATCTCCTTTTACTTTTCACTGTAGAGTTATCTTTTAAAATACTTTGTGTGAAGAGCAGCGGGAAACCCCATACATCAATTCACAGCACATACATGTCACCGGTCACATCCAACGCTTTCTCTTAACATGTTTTTCATGCAGACAGCTATCCAATACCCTTTTATCCAATAGGCAGCCACTCTACAATGTTTTAGGTAGAACTTTAAAAAAAAGTACATGAGGGTTTATGAAATGCAGAATTGTACATGTCATTTTAATTCACGTAATAGAATGCAGGTTATATGAATCTCACTGTTTATTCTTCACTCAACTCTCTTTCTGGATACATACATACATACATATTACTAGTTGGTGGCTAACTGCTTAATGCAGAGTCTCTGAACTACAGCATAAAGAGATCAGATGGCCTGGTGTTAGGATACGTCTCAAGTGAACACGACTCCCAAGGGTGACTGTTTCAAAGGACTTTACATCCATCACAGGGCTACTTGCTCATGCATGTTTCATGCTGCTGTACTCACAATAGTTAGGACACAGACAGACGCCTTTCTTAGCCTTGCTCTCTTCCTCCAGTATTGGGGGTGGAGGACACTGAGCCAGAGATCCTTGATTAGCAGAGTGTAAGAAATGAGGCTGGGGACTCTTTTTAGATCAACGCGACCAGCTTGGAAGCAAAATCTCAAGAAGTAGAACCCTAGTATAAATGTCCAGGGAATATCATGGAGTTATTCCTAGCTCAAATCCCTACATGCAATAGCTATCTGAAACGCTTTTCCTTCTCTATGTCAAGATTACACAGAAAATAACTTGGCCAGCATCCTGCATCAAACTAAAGGCTGCATCTAGCAAACAAATAGTATCAAAAAATGCACCTGTATTCTGTTCTCTGAATATGAAATCTCTTTCCGAAGCCTTTGCACTGACCCCCTCTTCCTTCTACAAGTGTGCTCTGTAGATTAACTGCTCATGCTTCACCCTCTCACCTGCAGCTCCTCAGGGCTTAGTCCTCCAGCAGCTTGGATCAGACCCTCTGGTACCTGTATTTGATAAAAGCCGAAAGAGACTGAGGGCATCTTTCATTTCTGTTCCCATCAGAAATGTGTGTAGCTCAGCAGGGTCACCTCTGAACCTTCCCTTTCTCAGGGACTACAGGCTGGTTTCTGTAGTCTGGTTTCAAAACAAAATACCTGTGCCATTCCACACCTCATTCTCCACATCTTGCTTTACTGCCAATAATCCAGAGCTCATCTTCCCAGCCTCCCTTTTATTGCTCTCAAATACTAACATCGACACTCAGCACTTGAAGAAACAGAAAGGAAAGATAATTACTATAATCTCGCTGAGCAAAATAATCTTTCTTCACAAGTACATTCCCTACTTAGTCATCCCCTACATCAGTTAAGTGACACCACGCTGGTCCTATTACAGACAGGAAGAAAAGTACAGATACCCACTGTGTGAAGGGATTTGTAGCTAAAATATGCACTGGGTCACTAAGAGAATTAACTCCTGATATTCGTTCAAACCTAGGCATTCCAGTTGATGAGATGCTGCTCCCAAGCCAGGCACATTATTTTTGAAAGGGTTTCCTCCCTATTTGAAGCATATTGTCAAACAAGTATCTCTGGCTTAGTGTATCCCACCCACTATTGGGAAGAAAATATCAAAATTAGGAGAAATTAAGAACTTTGTTCAGCACGTTGGCACAGGAGACCACTTCCTAAATATAACCACAGCAGCACAGACACCAAGAGAAACAATTAATAAATGGGACCTCCAGAAACTGAGAAGCTTCTGTAAAGCAAAGGACACGGTCAACAAGACAAAACGACAGCCTACAGAATGGGAAAAGATCTTCACTAACCCCACATCAGACAGAGGTCTGATCTCCAAAATATACAAAGAACTCAAGAAATTGGTCATCAAAAGAACAAATAACACAATTTTTAAAAAATGGAGTAGAGACCTAAACAGAGAACTCTCAACAGAGGAATCTAAAATGGCTGAAAGACACGTAAGGAAATGTTCAACATCTTTAGTCATCAGAGAAATGCAAATCATAACAACTCTGAGATTCCATCTTACACCTGTAAGAATGGCCAAGAACAAAAACATTGATGACAACTTATGCTGGAGAGGATGTGGGGAAAAGGGAACACTCTGCATTGCTGGTGGGAATGCAAGCTGGTACAACCCCTTTGGATATCAGTATGGCAGTTTCTCAGAAAATTAGAAAACAACCTACCTAAAGACCCAGCAATACCACTTTTGGGTATACACTCAAAGGATGCTCAATCATACCATAAGAACATGTGCTCACCTATGTTCATAGCAGCATTATTTGTCAAAGCCAGAACCTGGAAACAACCTAATTTTCCTCAACCGAAGAATGGATAAGAAAAATGTGGTATATTTACACAATGGAGTACTACACAGCAGAAAAAAATAATGACATCTTGAAATTTGTGGGCAAATAGGTAGATCTAGAAAACATCATATTGAGTGAGGTAACCCAGACCCAGAAAGACAAATATAATATGCACTCACTTATAAGCGGCTTTTAGACATAAAGCAAAGAAAAATCAGCCTACAAATCACAATCCCAGAGAACCTAGATAACAAAGAGTACTCTAAGAGAGACACCCATGGATTTATTCTACATGGGAAGTAGAAAAAGACAAGATCTCCTGAGTAAATTGGGAGCATGGAACCATGGGAGAGGGCAGAAGGGGGGGGTAAGGAAGGGAGAGAAGTGGAGAAAAAATATAGTTCAATAAAAACA
The DNA here is from genome assembly GCA_004026605.1 of Ondatra zibethicus. Classification (NCBI taxonomy): domain Eukaryota; kingdom Metazoa; phylum Chordata; class Mammalia; order Rodentia; family Cricetidae; genus Ondatra; species Ondatra zibethicus. Next base: position 38,033 of record PVIU01011486.1, on the reverse strand, counting down.
ATTTTTAAAAATAAATAAATATTTTTTTAAAAAAGACGTTTGTTCAGGACCAGGCAGTAGTGTTGCACACCTTTGATCCCAGCCCTCAGGAGGCAGAGACGGGCAGATCTCTGTGAATTTAAGACCAACCTGGTCTACATAGGGAGTTTCAGGACAGTCAGAGCTCTTACATAAAGCAAGCCTGTCTCAAAAAACAAACAAAACATTGTTCAGTGACTCAGAGAAATAAAACAATTAATCCTAGAAATCCTTCCCAATGGAGAAAATTTACTAAAATGAAATCATGCAGTACTTTTATGCTGTATTTCAGAAACTTAATTAAACACAAACTAGACTTGTTACTGAAGTGCCAAACCCAGACTTTATGTCTGGTTCCTCGGCTTCTCTCCTCCCTACTGCTCACAAGCTTAATATCCAAGTGTGTACAGAGTTCATCTTCATCTCTGTTTGCAGTCCTACCACTGCAGGCTAAGCTGACACCATCTCTCCCCCAACAGGTCCTCTTAGCCACCTCATCAAATGACTGAAGAAACGACAGATATTCACTGTCAGAATCAGAAAATAAGGAGCTCCAGACTGGCTTGAAGAATTAGGTCAAAACAAACAAGATTAAATTTACTAAAAATAAATGGTAGCTTCCTCATTTGCTTTCCAAAATTCCATGGCCCAAGTTTCAAGATGCATAAATGACTCCCATGATTGATTTGACTGCAAGATCAATTAAGACACAATGTGATTTTCTTAACCAAAAATAAAAGAGTTTTCTCCTTTTACTGAATGGATAAAATTCATCTAGGACAAGGGCCCTCGCATCCCAGTCATGAGTCATATTTCATTCTGAGCACCCATTAAATATATACATATATCCTTCAGAACTGGTGGAGAAGAATTTTGAAAAGGTAAACTGGGTCATTTGAGCAACAGCTTAAAAAAAAACTAAGGATGCTTGTCTAGAGCAAGGACAGCAGAGTCTAAAGGACATACATTTGTAATACTTGCAGCCCCAGTAACAAATCGAAGGGGAGACACCAAAGATAACTCCAGAAGGTTGAAAGAAATCTACATCTTTCATGGTTGAGCCGAAGTGGCTCTTTCAGAGAAGTGTGTGCTGGTTCTCTTGTCTACCTAGCCCTGGACAAGCTCCACCTCAAGAAACTTTCCCACTTACCATGAGCTAGAACTGTCCTGTGTCTGTTTGTGCTTTATCCCATGTCTGTCTCAGCACTGAGAGTAAGGATCATCTTCAGTCTTGTTCACTATAACATTTTGTTCCCAGAAATGGAGTTAGCACATAGTAGGACTTCTATCGATATTTGCTGATTGTGTTATAGTCATCTTTCCATCACTACAATGAGATACCTGAAGCAAACAAATTATAAGCAGAAAAGGTTTCTTCTATCTCAGAATTTGACATCGTGGTCCATGGGCCTATAGGGAGGCAGCACATCGTGGTACGAGTAAGGCAGAGGAGATTGTTCGTCTTGTAGCCAAGAAACAGAGAAAAAGGAAAGGGCTGGAGTCCCACAATCCCCTTAAGGGCACATTTCCCACAAAATCCTACATAGCAAAAGTTCTACCGCCTCTCCACAGACAAGCCTTAACACTCAAGATCCAAATCATGCCAGTAACCAGACAAACACATGGAGAAATGAGTGTCTTCTTCCCCATGGCAGCTTCAAGCACTAAAGGTCATAAAGGGTCATGTCTAAGGACACTTTGCAAGCACTTTGGGTTTTTGAGTGTCTTACTAGGAGAAAAGAGAGATACATTATCTCTGTTGGTTTTTTCTTTATGCTTTTTACCCCATGACCCAATCTACAGAGTCCTTGGTGTCCTTTGGTCTTAGGTTGCTCTTCTGGAAATACTTGACTTGAGATTTTTCCCCAAAGTATGCACCTACCTACCCTCCATGGGGATTCCTGTTTGGCTTCATGAGCTCAAAAATTATTGACTTGAAAATTACACACACCTTTAATCCCAGCACTCGGGAGGCAGAGGCAGATGGATCTCTTTGAGTTTGAGGCCAGCCTGATCTACAAAGCTAGTTCCAGTACAGCCAGGACTGTTACACAGAGAAACCTTGTTTCAAAAAAACAAAAACAAAAAATTGTTGACCTTCTTCATTCCAGATCTCCTAGAAGTATATGGGGAAACTCAGGCTCCAGAAGAAACCACATGGAAGGTTCCAGAAAGGAAAGGACATTCACCAATCTGACATCCTTTCCTGAAGGGTAAACAGAACTCAGGACATAGATCTTGTTTCCAGCCAAGTCTTTAAAAGGCATTTTGTTTTTAATTTTTTTTAATTTTATTGATTTTTATTGAGCTCTACATTTTTCTCTGCTCCCCTCCCTGCCTCTCCCCTCTCCCCTTCAACCCTCTCCCAAGGTCCTCATGCTCCCAATTTACTCAGGAGATCTTGTCTTTTTCTACTTCCCATGTACAGTCAATCCATGTATGTCTCTCTTAGAGTCCTCATTGTTGGCTAGGTTCTCTGGGATTGTGATTTGTAGGCTGGTTTTCTTTGCTTAAGGTTTTAGAAACTACTTATGAGTGAGTACATGTGATAATTGTCTTTCTGGGTCTGGGTTACCTCACTCAAAATGATGTTTTCTAGCTCCACCATTTGCCTGCAAAATTCAAGATGCTGTTATTTTTTTCTGCTGTGTAGTATTCCATTGTGTAAATGTACCACATTTTCCTTATCCATTCTTCGAACAAGGGGCATTTAGGTTGTTTCCAGGTTCTGGCTATGATAAAGAATGCTGTTATGAACATAGTTGAGTACATGTCCTTGTGGCATGATTGAGCATCCTTTGGATATATGCCCAAAAATGGTATTGCTGGGTCTTGAGGAACATTGTTTCCTAATTTTCTGAGAAATCGCCACACTGACATCCATAGGGGTTGTACCAGCTTGCATTCCCACCAGCAATGCAGAAGCATTCCCTTTTCTCCACAGCCTCTCCAGCATAAGTTGTCATCCGTGTTTTTGATCTTGGCCATTCTTACAGGTGTAAGATGGAATCTCAGAGTTGTTTTGATTTGCATTTCTCTGATGACTAAGGATGTTGAGCATTTCCTTACGTGTCTTTCAGCCATTTTAGATTCCTCTGTTGAGATTTCTCTGTTTAGGTAGAGACCATTTTTTATTGGATTATTTGTTCTTTTGATGACCAATTTCTTGAGTTCTTTGTATATTTTGGAGATCAGACCTCTGTCTGATGTGGGGTTGGTGAATGTCTTTTCCCATTCTGTAGGCTGCTGTTTTGTCTTGTTGACCATGTCCTTTGCTTTACAGAAGCTTTTCAGTTTCAGGAGGTCCCATATTGGGACCATTTGGAGTCCTGGCCTCCAGCTGCTCTTCCCTGCTAGAGATCTTTACTTTCCTTCTGATTCGAGTTACTGAAAGCTGTGTCAAAATTGTTTACCAGCTCTGCTTCACGAGCATGTGTTGCCTTGCCTTGAGGATCAGAGGATAAGGTTTTCACCTGTTGGCCCACTTGACTGTTGGGTATAGAAGCCTCCTTGGTGCTATTGAATGAGGGCTTCTTCCCAGTGACTAGAGGTCCATGTCTCTGTCTCTCTGTCTGTGTGTTTGTGTCTTTGTGTGTTTCAACCTCCAGCCCCTTGCCCAAAGTTCGCGAACTGTATGGTAGCGCATAGAGCGCAGACAGGTGTTGTGCGCTGCATTTCCAATTATTGTTTCTCTCAGTGTCTGTGCTGCTGGGGTTCTATTTAGGAAGTGGTCTCCTGTGCCAGTGCATTCAAATGTCCTTCCCGCTTTCTCTTTTAGAAGGCATTTTAAATGGTCAGCCATGGAGAGTAGGCTAATTAAGTGAAAAGTGAGCTCGGTGCAATCTGTTAATACAATCCCATTTTGTTTCAAAGCAAAGTACAAAATATCAAAAAAAATTACAAATCTCTAACAGGAAATACGTAAAAATGGTAGTTGCATAATCGCTGGGGAGAATAGTGGTTCTCAGCCTCCCTAATGCTGCAGCCTTTAGTACAGTTCCTTAGGTTCTGGTGACCCCCAACCATAAAATTACTTTCATTGCTACTTCATAACTATAATTTTGGTACTGCTATGAATCTGTGTTTTCTGATGGCCTTATGTGACTCCTGTGAAAGAGCCATTTGATCCCCCCAAAGAGGTCACGACTCACAGGTTGAAAACCACTGGGGTAAAAGACCATGACTATATTCATTATCTCTTTTCTCCATTTTTGCATTTCTTTCGATTTTATGAAGATAGTCTGTGGTTTTTATAATTCACAAAAGAGTAGTTTGGACTCAACTTCTGGTTTGCTGACTGAGAAGGGTTTTCAGCCTCCGACTTGAGAGCCTGAGAAGGCTGGGGAGACGAAATGAATCCCCTCTGTGAGTGGCATCTCTTGTCTTCCTTCATCTTCATCTTCATCTTCACAACCCTCCATGAAGAGATGCTGAGGCTCTGGGACCGTCTGCAGTACGCCAAAGCCACACCGTTCGGTAGAAACAATGTTTGATTCCAGCTTTGCTTAACCCTACTCGGTTGCCTCTCCAGCTTCAGTGTTCCTTCGCTTCACAAGGTGGCAAGGCTGCACCTGGGCCAAGACAGGCATGTCTCTGTGCCCTGGAGGCTTTCATCCAAGGTGAACATTCTCACCACTTTAGACCTCTGTGCCCACCCTCACCTGTCCCTCACAGTCCTGTTTCTTATGGAATCTGCACAACAATACAAACACCACAGAAGAGTCTCAGACACCATCTAAGACCAACTGAGTAAGAATCTTCACTGTCAAAAGATTAAAGTAATAAACTCTCTAGTAAAGTACTAGTTAACTGTCAACTGGACACAACCTAGAAAGCTTGGGAAGAGAATCTTAATGAGGAATTATCTAGATTAGGTTAGCCTATACATATATCTATGGAGGGTCATCTTGATTGTTAATTGATCTAGAAAGATCCAACCCACTGTGAGCAGCACCATTCCCTAGGCAAGGAGTCCTGAGCAGAATAAGAAAGGAGGAAGCTAGCTGAGAGCAAGTAAGTAAACAGACGCTTATTTTCTCTCTGCTCTTGACTATGGACATGATGTAACTTGAGTGCCTACCTTGACATCCCAAAATGATGAACTGCAATTCTAAGCCAAATAAAACTTCTCCTCTTCTGTGTGGCTTCTTGTCAAGGAATTTGTCACAGCAACAGAAATTAGACTAATACACCTGAAAATCAAACCTATACCTGTGCTGTTTTCAGAATGCCTCCCCACCCCCTGTTCCTACCCAGGTTGTTATGGAAATAATCATTCTGTATTCTAGTGTCCAGTCTCCTTACCCAAATCCGAGTGCTGTCCCTGTCAGACACTCAGAGAGGCCTTGGAGCACAGAAAAAGCAAACATCATTACTAAAAATAATTTACTAGTTAAACTAATTTGTTATAGATGAACCTCAACAACAACTGGACCCAGTTCCTCTCCAACAGCCAGAATGGTGGTATATTGATAAATCTTTAACAACTGGTCTAATGCAGGGCCATGGGTTAGCATTTGGAAGCTTCCCAAAGGGTCAGTTCAAAAATACAAAGGTGGTGTCACCAAACGTAGAACTGGAGGGCACACACAGATGACCCTTGGATGGTGATGAACAGGGACATCAGCTCTGGCACACTGCTGAGTCACCACCCCATTGCCAAGTCAATATCCTCCCATTAAAAAAAAGAGAGAGTAAAATCTACTGTCAAGATGACTCTGTGGATAAAGGCTCCTGCTGCCAAACCAGACTACCTGAGTTCAATCTTTGGGACCCACGTCCTGCAAGATACCCTCTGACCTACACGCACATGACAAAAATAAATACATGTAATAATTTTTGAAAGAAAAAAAATCATAGTTCATAAGGACAAAGATGTATCATTTGCTTCTATAATCTTTCAACTGCATCCAACCCTAATCAATTTGGAAAAAAGAAAGCAATGCATCAAACATACCCTGCTGCAAGAGCCAGGCCGCAAAACTGTCTCTGGGAGTTGTTCTTTTGAAAAGCAAAAAGATTCTTGGGTTTGCAGTTGAGAAGGATTGGGATGCCCTAATTCAGCCTCATGAATAAACATTTCAAGTAGCTTCTACATCGAAGGAGAATGGGGTTCAGTGCATTTTCTTCCCCACTCTCCAACGTCTACTCTTGTTCCTTTTTCCCCAAGGACAAGGTGTCACACTAATACAGCTGTGTCATTTTGAGTTAGGAAGACAAAGCCAAGCAAGGACTCTGAGGAGGCACTGGACTGATGGAGGGGTGAGGAACAGCAGCATGAGTGGTGGAAAGTGGGGCACATGTGTAGAGAAGAAAGAAGCAAGACTCCTCTAAAGAACAGAATAGGTCTGCTTGCTGGGGGAAGAGGCCAATTATAGCTCATAATCCTCAGCCATCCGCTACTAGCCACTTCGCCAGGATCCACGCTAAGCACTTTGAATCAGTTATTTCACCAACTCTGCAGAAATCCTGTGTCACTGTTGTTACCATTGCCATTTTACAGAGATGGAAACTATGATCTTAAAAAGTTAAGGTATTTTCTATGGGCTACAAACGGAAGCCGGGCTGTGGTGGCACACGCTTTTAATCCCAGCACTCCAGAAACAGAGGCAGAGGGATCTCTGTGACTTTGAGGCCAGCCTGGTCTACAAGAGCTAGTTCCAGAACAGGCTCCAAAGCTACAGAGAAACCCTGTCTTGAAAAACCAAAAACAAAAGGAGACAGGACTCCAGCCCAGACCCAGCCGATGTTGAGGGCTGTGCTCCAGATGTTGCAATTCTTCACCCCTGGGTGGCAGGGACACTGGGGACCTGGTTGGAAGAGGAGATAACCATCTCTGAGAGAGGGTCTAAGAAAATTGCCTACGCAAGGCAAAAGCCATGAGAACTGGAGATGAAGCAGCACTCCTCCCTCTGGGTCCTGCAGGCTGAGAGTGTGGGGATGTAAATTCAAATGCGCGGCTCTGGGGGACAATGCCCTCGGGGGAGCATTGACAGATCATCACGTAAGCGGAAGGATGACTTTGAGGGAAGAAAGGTTCAAATGCCGCTTTTACTAGAAAGGAATACAATACAAGAAGGACGCATCTTCACAACAAGTTGATACATGAGTAGTTGCTATTTAGTCATAAAACATAGGTCTCTCCTGCCTGTGCACAAAGAGACCACATTACCCAGTAATTAATTACCCAGTAATTAATATAGCCAATGGGATGCTATGGAGGTAGGGTTAGGTGAGGACGCCTGAGACCCTTGCACCTCTGCTTCCTCATGTGCTTTCCCCTGCCTCGGTGAGCATTTGTTGGAGAGCACAGCCACATGAAAGGAGCCTCGATGGCGGATTGCTGCCTGCAGTTGAGCTTCCGGCTAGGTTTGGTTTTTCCATTTGCCAAGAGACGTGGGTAAGAAATAAACTTGAATCTACCAAGAAATGTTTAAAAGCATCCTTAGAGAAACTAGAGCCACCGACCGAGAAAAAACTCAGGAGGAGAGTTTGCAATTATGCTGTCCAACTTCAGATATTCTGTGGGCCACCACAGGAGCTGTCTTAGTGTTACTCCAGGGCCAAGACCAAAGGTGACAGCTTCAAGGAGGTTAATTATATTAGAGACTCCGAATGTGGGGCACGAAAAATCCAAAGAGTTGTAGAGAGGTTTCATGCTCACTCTCCAGCCTCACTCTCCCTATCCTTCCCCTCACCCATGAACACCCTGAGCTCCTCTGTATCCAGGGTCAGCTTGCACGCAGGTGCCTCTGCCTCAACCTTTCTTCCTGACTCATCATCACAGGCCATGTTCACAGTCATTCAATGACTCCGTGCCGCTCTATGCCAGGCACCTTCGAAGTGTGTAAGTTATTGTAGTAAATTAAATTAAAAAAAAAAAAGACAAAACCCCCTGCTCTTGGGGAACTTAAATTCTAGCCAGAGATAAACACTGCAAATGATGAGATGGGCAAATGAGGTCATGTGTTGGGTTGTAAGCACTAAGAAAAGACAATAGAAAAGCCCCAAAGGGAAACTGAAAAGGCCGGCCGTGACCGGGTCACTACATCCTGCACCTAGCTCAGTGCCTGGCAGATGCACAATTAAGCACTGATGCTCAGTCATTAGCCAGTGAAATGAACGACTGTTGGAATATTATTGCCTCAGAGGTGGTGGCTGCTTCCACCCTGGACCAATGGGACAGAAGCAAGGCGGGATTGTGACAGGCATTCAGCCATGCCAAGGCAATTAAATAATATGCACTGCAACCTGGCCTAAGAGCCTGGCATTTCTGAAAGAAACAGGCATGTGTTGTTCCACTGCACACAGAGACATTGCTTTCCTCCCCTTTAAAAGTTTCTCCCTTCCGGCTTTCCTTTGTCTGTGCCCCCTCAGAGCAATGTTAGATTCTGTTGGGAAAGTACAATTTTTTTCTGGATTCCCCTTGGCCATTTGCAGGAACCCTAACCCTGAGTCCTTCACTTAGTAAATCTAGGTCTGCTGTGCCCCCTTTCCCCGCCTTGCAATCTCCACAGCATAGCCAGTTGGCTATGAAGGATACTGAGAGGGTCAGGCAAATATCATGACAGGCCCCTAATAACTCAGTTAAGAATTAGGCCTCAGTTACAGCCTCCTGAAACTGAACAAGTCAGTTTCTAAGGAAGACATGAACAAAGGGCAATCAATCACCAACCACCGCCCCCGCCACACACACACACACACACACACACACACACACACACACACACACACACAGAGTAAGGACAAGGGGAATTGCACATCATGACAGGGCCAACTCCCCTACCCACCCAGGTACCTCAAGGCAATAACCAAGTAAGGGCAAAGCCTGGGACTTGTCCAGATTTGTCCAAGAATGGAAAAGCTATAGCCTTAGCACACCCTGCTAGCCCTAACCAATTAGAAATGAACTAATATGATCATTACTTACATAAACCAAGCCTAAGTAGAATGACCACTGTAGGACCCAGCCATGACAAGCTCAACTGAGACCTGAGTCTCAGTAGTTTACACTGGTTCCAAGAAAGACCACAAACTGAGACCACCCAGGCACCACCCAGGAACAGACCATCCAAAGGAAATTCCTCACGTTCCAACCATTGTAGATAGGATCACCTGTCAGCACACACCCATTGCTTTTCACCAGGATACGCCTAGACAGATGTCAGCCAATCAAGAGTCCTGAACCTTAGAAATCCCTCACCCCCACCTTTGCTACTTCATAAACCCAACCCCAACTGAACAGGGGGTTCTCTGATCACTCCAATACGTTGGACATATGGAAAGACTAAGTTTGCAGACTTGTGTAAGAATAAGGCTCTTTGCTTTTACATACAGGACTCGGTCTCCTAGTTAGTTTTTTTGGGGGGGGAGTGGGGGGGACTCCGTGATCTGGGCATAACAATCACATTGCTTTTAGAATTCCTTTAACTATGTATAAAAGAGGCTGCAAGCTTTTCTTGGGGGATCACCATTCACCATTTCTGCCTTTGCGTTGGGGGCGCTACCCCAGCATGCTGGTACCTTCTCAAGAAAATAAACGCTCTTGCTGAGTGCATTCAAGGATGAAGGTCTATTGTTGGACTTCTGCAGCACTCTAACAGATACAGAAACACAAATCTAAGGAACAGAGACAGAGTATCCAAATAACGTTTAGGAAAGACATGCTGTATTAGGGTTACCTAAAGGAACAGAATGAACACATTTATGAAATTTATTACAATACCTTATAAGCTGTGGCCCACCTAGTCCAACAATGGATGTTTAAGAAAGGCTCAAGAATCCAGCAGTCGTTAGTTCACAAGGCTGGATGGTCTTCAGCATATGCCAGAATCCTAAAGAAGTAGGCTCCAGTGCTAGTGAAGAAATGGACTTGCCAGCGAGACTAAGAGCAAGCAGGCAGAAAGCCAAAGCTTCCTTTTCCCATGGATAGGTTGTCAGCAGAAGGTGTGGCCCACGTTAAAGATGGATCTTCTCACCTTAAAAGATCCAGATTATACTTTGATTACCCCACTTCAAAGTATTTAATTAAGAAAAAAAAACCTCACAGGTGTGCCCTACAGCTTGGGTTTTCATTGATTACAGATGTAGTCAAGCTGACAATCAAGAACAGTCCTCACACAATACCAAAATGGAAAAGACAGAAAATGGATAGAGTTGACTTTGTTTTCCAGTCTTAAAATAGTCGTTCATGGTAAAAATTTCAAACCATTATTCAGTCTCGCTAGGCCACAGTTTTCTCACCTGCAACTTGGAAGTGATAACTAATGGGGTTCACATTATGGCACTTCAGATGCATCTGCACACTGTGAAGGATTTGAGGTATCACTCTAACATCATTGTTGTGTTATAATTTAATGACACGTGGGGGGGGTTCATGAATCCCCCCCCTCCCTGATGGGCTATGGACAGTTAATGGTCTAGGGGGCAGAGACTCCCTTTCTTTGGTGTGATACCCATTGATAAGTTATACGTGCTTCAGTAAATAACCTCATACAAACAACCCTAATTACACACAACTATAGACACACAAAGGCATCAAAGTAGGTCAGCTCACGGGGAGGAGGAAGATTTAACCAGCTGAGAAGAGATGAGAGAGAGCAATGGAGGGGTCAAAATGACCAGGATTTATTTATTCTTATTATATTATTTTTTATTGATTTGTATTGAGCTTTACATTTTTTTCTCTGCTCCCCTCCCTGACTCTCCCCTCCCCTTCAACCCTCTCCCAAGGTCCTCATGCTCCCAATTTACTCAGGTGTGTTTCTTGTATGCAGAAGAAGGATGGATTCTGTTTTCATATCCAATCTGTTAACCTGTGCCTTTTTATAGGTGAGTTGAGTCCATTTATATTAAGGGATTTAATGACCAGCGATTGCTATCTCCTGTTAGTTTAGTTTTCGTTGTTGGTGATGTTAATTTGTGTGTTTCTCCCTTCTTTGGGATTTGTTACTATGAGATCACCAATTGTCTGTGTTTTTGTTGATGTAGCCAACTTCCTTGGGTTGGAGTTTTCCTTCTAGTACTTTGTGTATGACTGGGTTTGTGGCTAGGTATTGGTTAAATCTGGTTTTGTCATGGAATATCTTGTTTTGTCCTTCTATAGTGATTGAAAGTTTTGCTGGGTATAGTAGTCTGGGCTGGCATCCATGGTCTCTTAATATCTGCATAACGCTTGATCATGACCTTCTGACTTTCATTGTCTCCAGTGAGAAGTCAGGTATAATTCTGATAGGTCTATCTTTATATGTTACTTAGCCTTTTCCCTTTGCAGTCCTTAATATTCTTTCTTTATTCTGCATGTTTAGTGTTTTGATTATTATGTGGTGAGGGGACTTTTTTTGGATCCAGTCTATTTGAAGTTCTGGATGCTTCTTGTATCTTCATAGGCATATCTTTTTTTAGGTTGGGAAAGTTTTCTTCTATGATTTTGTTAAATATATTTTCTATGCTTTTGAGTTGAACTTCTTCTCCTTCTTCTATATCTATTATTCTTAGATTTGGCCTTTTCATGGTGTCCTATATTTCCTGGATATTTTGGGTTAAGCTTTTGTTAGATTTAATGTTTTCTTTGACTGATGTTTTCTTTGACTGATGAGTCTATTTCCTCTATTGTATCTTATGCTATGTTTGGTTGATATCCCTGTGAGGCCTGCTTTTTTTTTCTGGAATGCCGGAGTGGATCTGCGTGATAGGGGAGGTACAGGGAGAGACTGGGAGGCATGGAGGATGGGAACTGTGGTCAGGATATAATGTATTAGAGAAAAATAAAAATAAATAAAAATAAAGAGAAGCGAGTTGTGGAAAGGAGCTGACAAATGGTTACCACTGAAGATCTTTGTGACCACAGGAAGTGATGATCAGCCTTACAGCTGGAGATCATCAGGACCGACCCAGCACTATGGCCATAGGCAGCTGCAATGGGACTTTTAAAACCAGAGCAAGTCAGGGCTTCTCAAGCTTCACACCACAGGACAGAGTAGTCTCTAAGTAGGACCAGGCTTTAAAGTTTCCCTGACCCCAGGCAGCAGAAGTTGGACTTGCTTTCCTGTGAGACTGAAGTAGTCCCAGCAAGGCGCCGCTGGGGCTTTGTCCTCAGGGATGGGGGAGGCGGGGCTGGATCCTCCCCAACAAGGCGCCACCAGTGCTTTGTCCTCAGGGATGGGGGAGGCGGGGCTGGATCCTCCCCAGCAAGGTGCCACCAGTGCTTTGTCCTCAGGGATGGGGGAGGCGGGGCTGGATCCTCCCCAGCTGGTCTTTTGAAGCAGCTTTATCTTATAGCAAAATGTCCATGATCTAACACTGGTCCTGTGATCTGGGAATCTCCATGTCCCAGAACTGTGGGCAGTTAAGTTTCTGATGTGTATAAAGTTCTCGCACAATAAGCCTCCTGTAAGGTATGACCCTTGGGTGCCTGTAGTTTGTCACTGCTGTCGTCTGAATCGACTAAGATACTTTCTAAGATTGGTTTCTCTTATCCTCTCCTCCCTACCTGATGGTGCTACACCTGCTCTCACCAATTATTCAGGCTCTCAGTCATCTCTGACTTATTTATGACCCTTATTATGCCTTTGCACTTATTCTGGTTATTGGCCTGTCTGTTTCACCAGACCAGAGCCAATATTCTACCTCAATATCCTCACTGCCAAAAACATGACTCTAGTTCACTAAATATTTCTTAAAGCCCGTGAATAGATTAACTGGTGACAGCAGACAAATGAAAATAGAAAGACACAGCCAGGCATAGTGGCGCATGCCCTTAATCCCAGAGCTCAGGAGGCAGAGGCAGGCATTTCTCTTTAAGGTCAAGGTCAGCCTGGTCTCGTAGTGAATTCCAGCCAGCCAGAGTTATGTAGAGAGACCCTGTCTAAAAGAAAAAGAAAAGAAACAAAGAGAGACCCAACAAAAGAAGCAAGCCAAAGAGTTTAAGGTATATACATTTAATAGAATATTCTCAAACCATTTGGAATTGTCATTGAGTAGGTTGTGCTGTGCAGTAGGAGCATAGTGAAGTACACAGGATATTATTTGAGGGCAGAAAATGTTACTTCCACTTGACTGGTACTATATAAAATAGCAGCCTCCTCAGGCCAGAGGACAGACATCAACAAAGAAATGTCAACCTCTCCAGTGATTTGCTGGGTCTGCAGGTGCTATGCTTCACTTTTGTCTTTAGTTTCTGTTCTCACTGCCTTGACACCATTTGTCTGTAAGTTACAACTTTTCATATCTAAACTTAGGCAGACTGCTGGATTTCTCGCAAAGGGTGTCGGGACTGGGAAGACAACTCAGTTGGCCAAATACCTGCTGTGTAAGCATGAGGAACTGAATTCAAACCTCCAGCACTCACAGAAAAGTCAAGCAGTTAGCAAAGAAGGTAGGTGGAGACAGGCAGATTCCCAGAGCCTGCTGTCCAGCCCATGTGGCCAGTTATTTAGCTCCGGGTTCAGTGAGAAACACACTTCAAAGAAAGGTGGACAGAAACTAAAATGCCCAATGTTGATAGCTTGCATCCAGGTCCATGTGCACACACACTACACATACATACACATAGACTCTTTAATTTTAAAAAGAGGGGCCACTATGGTAGTATGGTGGTTTGAATAAGAATGCCCCCCATAGACTCACAGATCTGCATGTTTGGTCACCACAGAGTGGCACTATTAAGAGGTGTGGCCTTGTTGAAGTAGGTGTGGCCTTCTTGGCAGAAGTATGCCACTACAGGTGGGTTTTGTGGTTTCAAAGGCTCAAGCCAGGTCCAGTGTCTTACCTGCATGGTAAGGTGATGTTTTATCTTTTCAGAAATCTGCCAAAGAGGTTTGTAGCTATGTTCTTTCTTTCTTTCTTTCTTTCTTTCTTTCTTCCTTCCTTCCTTCCTTCCTTCCTCCCTTCCTTCTCATATAGTCCATTATGGCCTCAGACTTACCCCTAAAAATAGGAGAGAGGGGTGAGGATCGAAGGAGGGTGAAGGAAGGGAGAAAGGGAGAGAGAAAGGAAGGAAGGAAGGGAGGGAGGGAGGGAGGGAGGGAGGGAGGGAGGAAAAAGAGAGGGAAAGGGACGAAGAAAGAAAGGAAGGAAGGAAGGAAGGAAGGAAGGAAGGAAGGAAGGAAGGAAGGAAGGAAGGAAGGACATAGCTACAAATCTAAGACCTAAGAGGGAGAGGCGGAGGGCAGAACCCTCTCTGCAGGAATAGCAGAGGATGAGGAGCAGAATTTGTGCCGGCTCACTGCTAGTGTGTCTCCATCCCTCCATCATCCTCTGCCCTTCCTGAAATAACTCAGCCCTTTGGCTAAGTTATTAGGGTGTTCCAAGATGATCCTGCACAGCGTTTCCCCAGTTAGCTAATTAAACGTAGCACATTTAATTGAATCATAGAGAAGCCCACAGTTGATGTTCCTACTCCCAGAGGGGAGCAGGTGAAGTGGGAAGAAAACCAAGCACCTCTATCTGGTGCCAACTGAAATTTTGTAGATATTTTTAGACCTCAGCATTTTTTTAAAAAAAGAACAATATTCAAAGCAGTATCATGTAGAGATCAGAGCAATCTCCCCAACAAGGGAAAAGCTGATATCCCATTTATAGAGCAACAGTTCAGTAAATTTTGTTTAGCTGGAATAGGATACAGTTAATTACAGTAATTTATCAAAGTGGCATAAGGTGGTATTCACACACACAAAGAGTATTTTCCCACAGCTGAAAATCCTGTATTTTATATAAGCTGAAACTAGGACTAATTGAATTTTCACTTGGGTAGATAAAATCTTTAACAACTCCTGGGTAACTAAATGCTTTTTGCTCAACGATGTGGATCGGGATGATTTACAGTGCCTATCACACGATCATGCTAATTTTGCTTTCATATGATTAATTAAAACAATATGTTCATTCTTCCTAAAGAGAAATTAGGGCAGCTAAAAAGCCAGCTTTTATTACCAACTTCCTTCTCTGCTGGCATAAAAACCATTTTCACACATCATCTTCAAAGAAAGTGGTAAAGGACACAGGCCCTGATGGAGGAATTTGCCAAGTTTAGCTTTACCTTTTGTGGGGGGGGGGGGGGGCTTTGAGACAAGTTCTCACTATGTAGTTCAAATTGGCCATGAGATCTACTTGCCTCCACCTCCCAAGTGGTAAGATCCGAGGCATGCATTACCACCTACAGCTTCAACTTCACTTGTGGGAAGGAAGTAGGGGTACATCAGTGGGGCAGGTAAAGGGTTCTAGGATTTCGGACTGGAAAGGATTTTAGAGGCAACCTCAAGAAAATTCTGTTTCATAGATGAGAGAAAACTGTGGCTTGTGCATGTCAGTATATTGTCACCAGTTTATAAGACCTCAATTTTGACAAATTTGGCTATATTCAACTACCATGACACTTAGCAATCTATAAATCAATTTTTGACTCTAAGTTGGGGCAATAGCATCTATCTAGTGGGGCACCATAAATGCCTATAATAAAGAACACTGGACTGAGAGTCTGCACAGTATAACTGTAGAGCACAGCACATTACTACAATCATTAATGCTTTCTCTCTCACTTTTCCTGGAGTAGAAATGGATAGAAAGTATGTGTACAATCAATCTTGCAAAATGAGAGGACTGAGGGAAATTCTAGTCAGCTCCCAGAAGACCAGTGGGAACCAGAGCCATCAACCCATGGGGATTCCATTCTTCAGATGCAAAGTACTGCTCAGGCTGCTCACAACGTTTCCTGTGGACTCACTACAAGCTTGACCCTGGTCTAAATAAGTACTGAGAGTCAGAGCAGTGCAATGGATCGCCTATGCCACCCACCTTACAAGATAGAGCCAGGCTTGGCATTGGATCTTTGTAGACGATGGAGAGAAACAGGGCTATGAAGCCAGTCTAAAACAGAAGTTGGAACCTCAAAGGTCTGTAAGAGTCAACCCAAGAATTAAATAGATTATGTGAACACCATGAGTTCAGAGACCATAGAGGGGCTGGAAAGAAACACAGAGAGCATGGGCCCTACTTTCTCCAAATGACTTTTTGAAGTCATCTATTTTTTCAGACTCCCCCAGTTTGTAATCTCAGCAAGACACAAAGATGCCTCTCCCTAAAGAATCCCTGGCAATGGGGAAGAACTAATGAAAACCTCTCTAGAGACCTGTCCCCAGCTGACAGGTCAGAGCCCAGCAGCCCTAGCAGACTGGGGGACAAAGAGTGAGACGGTGCTGGGGCCTGGGCACTGTGGAATTTGCATGGAGTGTGGGAAAATGAATCAATGTTGGAACTCATGGCAACTAATGAATGAAGCAAATAGATCTGAAACTCTAAGGGTCACAAGCTAAGCCATCGATAGCCTTTGTAAAATAGGGGGTGGGGGTGGGAGTGGTGTTGGGGGTTGAACCCAATATAATTTTGACTCTAAAATAAGTATCAACTAAAAGAAAACTGGGGTGTCCAATAACAGGAAACATTTAATACCAGCTCCCAGGCTGCCAACCAGGTGACCATGGGAAAACAACTTACCCTGGCTTAGCTTCTATGACTTCTCCTCTAAGAAAGTAATGGCAACAGTTGTTAGCCTTGACCGGAAATCAGACAAGATAACACAGGCAAAATCCTGGCTTCCGCACAAAATAAGTAGCTTCTTTTACTTTTGTTGCCTTCCAACAGTTTTGTCTCAGGTTGGGCCAGGTGTTAAATTGCATCAAAATTATAGATGTTCCGAGTACGATGACTAGGTGTGGTCTCTGCAAGAAGATACGAGATGTTTGGGCATTCCCCCAGCTGCAGCCCTCACATTCTCCCAAGTTTCCCAAAGCCTCCCCTGCTTCAGGACCTGGCCACCAGGCTCATTACTGTGTTCTTCTCTTTAGGCTCTTCAAAATACGCTGACTCCTGCTTGCTAGGTGAGGAAGCTGAAAGCCAGAGACAGCTAGTTTGGGCTGAGGCTGAAACGCTGTGTATGCTACCTCCTGGGCCTGTTCCAATGAATGACAAGTCTCTCAGATGATGACCCCCAACTCAGAGATTCCTACTGACCCTGAGGTTTTGATTCGCAGGGGCAGCCCCAAAAAGGATCCCCTTTCATTCATGACCTCCAACGTCTGACTCAAATTCTCAGGTAAAGGCAGAAAATTATCTCAACCACTTTTATTAAAGATGGAGAGATTGAGCTGCAAAGGAAAAGGGTGAACTGTTCGCAAAGCGCCTCTGATGTGGCATCTCAAGGGGCCACATTGAACCCAGCTTCATAGAGAGCCTGTAAGGCATCCAAGGTCACCTACCTGCTAATTGCTGCATCAAGACTCATCCAGGAACATTAGCCCTTCCCAGCGCTCTCTCCTCCAGCTCTGATCAGGCATGAAACAAAGGCCCCTTGTAATCTGTTTCCCATGCATTAACTGACTTCATATGTCTACCACCCCCCAGCAGTGATTACCGTCATTCCCTCTGTACGGGTGAGGAAAGTAGACAGGAAACAGGCAGGTGACATTTCCTGCCTGAACTAAACAACCACAAAGGCCAAAGGCTGAGATTCTACTCCAGGCAGTCTGTCTCTCAAGTCCACAAACCAAACAGCTGTACCTGACAGCCACCTCCATTACACGCTTCTCTTTAATCTTCTGTTAGGTCTACAAGGGCACTGGGCTTTAATGGAGCAATGGTCTCCATGCAAGTGAAAAATAAAATCAATTAGGAAGTGCCAAGCACAGGTGTCACAAGCCTTCAGACTGATGGCGCAAAGACTTCAAATGGACCTTCAAACGTTCTTGCTTCTCCCAAGGGCCACTGGCTCTAGCTCCAGGGGCTCCATTAGCATAATGACAACCCTGCCTGCTGCCTCAGCCCTATGCTACCCCTGCCTGAGTCAGTGGCTCCCTCAAACAGCCTTCTCTCCTCTGCATGCTCAGCTAGACTGCACGCGCGTCACATTCAGTCCCTGCAAGGGACCCATTCAACAACTGGCATTCTCTTGCCCTTGTGACCAGCTTTCCAGAAAGACACATGAGCCTCTGCAAACTGGCCTTCTGCTCAAAAGGCAAGAAAAGAATAAAGGCATGGAAACGTTGACGAGCATAGCAGAAAAACATCAAGGCTGTTGTACTTAGTATGACGACATTCATTTATCCATCGGACATCCTGTTCACAGTGTCTCACCTTCCTGAACTCGGTTACTTCCAAGCAAAGATTCCAGGAGTCTACTGAATAGCCACGCATTTCTTTTTACTTCTTTAGAAATTAAAAAGAATACATGCCTTTAATCCTAGCATGTGGGAAACAGATGAAGCCAAATCTCTGAATTTGAGGCCAGCCTGGTCTACAGAGCAAGTTCCAGAGCAGCTAGGAATACACAGAGAAACCCTGTCTCAAAAAAAAAAATCCAAAGAAAATTATTAAAATTTGTATTTTATTTCCACAAGACAAAAGGAATTGTATCCCCTCTGTACATGAGCTCTGTCAGCTTTAGAAGATAACTTCAGACATGGGACAAAAATAGAAAATGCTTCCTGTGAACTTTTAGACAAGACAGCCAAGTGGACAAACAGGTGGGGGAGTCAGAGTGAGTCTCATCCCGTCCTACCATTTGCTAAGTTGTGACTTGTGTAAGTGACCTCTGGTGGTCATCTCACTTTCTTCATGTGTAAAGTGGGGCTGATAGCTGCTACACCCGTGTGACGGGATAGACGGAGGACACAGTGAGGGCTGTGGGCAAAGCTCTACATATATGTGGTTATTTTCTGCATGGCATCGTGTGTTTTCACTGACAAACAAATGTGCTGTATTAATTTGAATTACTATGACTAGAAGAACTTGAAGCCACTTGAGATAGAAAGAGAGAGAAAGAAGGAGGGAGGGAGGGAGGGAGGGAGGGAGGGAGGGAGGGAGGGAGGGGGAGAAGGGGAGAGGGAGAGAGAGAGACTCACCAGCTCCCACACGTGGCTGTGCATGGATAATACTGACTTGGGCTCCCCTGGATCCAGGAATGCTGAAGGCATTAGAATCTGCCACTGGTCTGGTTCTAGTCTCATTTCTGGAGACATGATGTCCAAAGCCAGTTCCTTTTACCTGAAGGTACAAAAGAGCAAAAGATCTACCACCTCCACCCTCAACCCAAACATCTAGCAGCTGGTTGTTGTGGCATAGCTGCAATCCCAGCACTCAGAAGACAGGAGGATCAAGTGAGTGGCCAGCCTGGGCTGCATAGGAAGAAAGCAAAGGGGAAAGAAACATTTCCAGAGAAGTCACGTGCTTTCCAACAGCCGTAGATGTAGCGCCAAATGGAGTTGAGGCACGTTTCCTAAAGGAGGTGAAATCTCTCCGAAACAACAAATGCTCATTATAGCTAGCATCAAGATGTGAACCAGCTTGTCAAAACAAAACAAAAAAAAAAAAAACCTCTTAAGAGTAGGCACTACGCCAATCTATAATATTTGGTGCATATATACATTATTCAACAAGCAATAGGTATGCACCATATTACTATAAAAGCTTTCTTATTAGTTGTGTTCAGAGATTATTTTCCTGCTTTCTTCCTCTGTCCTACACAGAGCACAGCATAGAATTATGTCCCTTTATCTGTAGGAATAAATTGGACCATGTTTTATAACTTAGCACAAATTCCTTCCTCCTTTTCAGAAAGTCTACCCTGAGCATGGATGGGCCCCTCCAGAGCAACTGTCTTCCATGAGATACTCGGAGACCCAGGCTAGGGGATGCTCCATCCTACAGGGTAACATCCCTGACCATGCAGTAGACAGTTCCGGGCAGATGTTCTGATGGCAAGTGAGTCCTTCTCATCGCTGGGTCCACAGGACATTAGTTAGACCCGGTAACTGGGGGTGCCATCTCTCCACATGCCTAAAGAAAATCAGATTATGCGTGAACGTTTGCCAGTCCCCACTGAACTCAACTAAAACGACACTGTATGCTGTATAAATTATGACCTAACTCTCAAATATAAAACAGACCTAATGAGGAAGACAGCCGCAGAGTTGTTAATAGAGCTTGGCATGCCTTCTACTCCCTCACTCAGTGGCATTCCCCAGCTAGCGTTAGAAACACTTCTCACTAAAGCCTTTACTATAGCCTGACAGAAATTAATTCCATTTGAAAGTTCAAAGTTTATTTATTTTTTCCCCTCTACTCTATTAGACAGAAACGACCTTCAATATCCAACTATATTTAAAGATTTTACTAGAGGGCAATTGTTAGTTCTCTGCAAAAGGCTTCTGTAAAAATGTGGGTTTTTTTTTTGACCCTATAATTCCACTTCTGTGGTCTAACCTGAGGGAAAAGCATGGGTGCACACAGAGGGTTGGCTGTGGAGATGTCCCTTGCAGGCTTTGTGAAACAGAGAAGAATCACCCTACACGCCAGCAAGAGTACGCTGGTAAACAACTGAAAACCTAGCTCCGCAGTGAAACAACTACACAGCCATTCATAATCACACTCTGAAGGTGCATTCGTTAATGTGAAGAGGGGTTTGTAGTGCATTAAATGGAGAGAAAAGGAGGCTATAAAATGATGCACACTGCACATATGCTTGGGAAAGATTCTACCAAGAAATATATGAAGGAATTAATAACATTCACTCCTGTGTGGGTGTTTTTATTTCCTCCTTGTTGCCGGGCTTCCTTTCTAACTATTATGAGGCCTGCTGTTAAAATAAGTAAACGAAGCAATTTAAATTATAAATAAGTAATCTCCTTGGGCCTATCACACGCCCACCATAATGGGGCTTTTATCTTACAAACTGGCTGCAGCAATTAGGTTCCAGTTGGTCCAAGCTGTGTGCAGTCGCTACTGACGACAATAACATCAGGAGCATAGTGAGAAATGATGCTTCTAGCCCTTAAGCCTTTCACATTCACAACTGCAAGAGAAAGCAGATCGGGCCTTGCCGGCCTCTCTTTACAACCAAGGCTCAAAGCTGCTGCAGCTAATCCAGGAACATGGACTACATGAGAATGCAGGACTTTGAAAGGCTACTGTTTTGTCTAGGAAGCGTTGCTGTGTTCTTGCTTCCACACATTTCAGGAAGGGAATGTGTAAGGTTTCTTGGGATGGCAGTGTCCAGTTCTGGTCAAACCTTATCAGACACTGTATCCTGTACCCTTGTGGAGTGCAGGGCTTCTGTAAGTTAGCAAAATTGGGACATGTGGAGCAAAAAAGTTTAACCTTGATTCTTTAGGAAACAAGGAGATATCTGAAAATCCTAAGTGACAGAATTTAGTGATCAGAGCTTTGTATGGAAAGGGAATTATCCTGAAATGAAGAATCAGTAAAGCCAAGCAGTAGTGGCACACACCTTTAATCCCAGCACTCAGAGGGCAGAGGCAGGTGGATCTCTGTGAGCTTGAGGCCAGCCTGGTCTACAAGAGCTAGTTCCAAGACAGCCAAAGCTCCACAAAGAAACCCTGTCTCAAAAAAAACAAACAAACAAAAAAAGAATCAGTGAGGTGAGCAGGACCAGACTATAGAGGAAAATGAATCGATAAGAATGCTGTCATTGTCATCTAGGCAAGAGAAAATAATGTTCAAATAGGGCAAAAGCACATGAGTTATGGATAGAATCATCATCAGCATCATTATGTATAATAGTTAAACGATACTAAAAGGTGCTTCATTAAGTGATCCCATGGTTATGTGAATAGCATAGAGTGTGCTTATACAAACTGAGATCACTGTGTGTCACTAGATGCTGTAACCTTAGGTACTATCATCATATATGTGGTCCATCATTAAACAACACACCATTATGTGGCACACAATGATATTTGCAGTAGCTGCCATTCATTGAACGTTTATGGGCGAGATACTATGCTAGTGATTTGCATAATGATCTTACTCAGTCTTCAAATTAAACCCACAATGTGGGCATTATATGTGTCCTTGTTTGCAAGGTCTGGAAAGTAGGTCACCTATCCGAATTCACATGCCTGGTATACAGCAACGATTCTAATTTGGGCCTGCATAATTTCAAAGCTCATCCTTTGTACTCATGCTAAGAGTCAATAAAAGAAGGTAATAGCTGGATGGATGGTGATGATGGAGAGATAAGAGCTATGTTACAAAACTGTGGGGTGCCATGGGCTATTCATATAGACAAAGTCAGTAGACATGGAAAAAGGTGGGGACAGGATGTGAGTCTTTAGAACATACCCTTGAAAAAGTTGATGTCCTGAGAATGAACAAGCTCTTGTAGAAAACACAGAGAGCAGATAGCCTTGGGTGGAACTCTGGGTAACCTTAAATGCTAAAATCCAGGGAAGCATCTTCAAAGAATAATACACAATCCAAGCAAAAGAAAAATTCTAAGTAAATGGGGTCAAGGAAACAAAGAGTGACAAAGGTTCCAAAAACAGAGGGTGGACTCAATATTGTCAAGTGCCACACATTTGACAGTACCAAAGAGGTTAACGTTTTCAAGTAATTCCAACACGCCATGTACTATACTAAGCACTGTTAGGAAATTAAGTCATTGGATCCTCACAACAATCTCATGGGGTGGGCACAATTAGCATCTCTACTTTCTCAATAGAAATCTACCTGCCCAAAACAAACAAACAAAAAAGAAAAAAGAAAGAAATCTACCTGCCCATGTGCCGTGGCCTATGGGATGTGTAGCCAAGCAGTCTTCTCCAAGTTGGTATTCACAGCCTCCACTCTGTATTGCCTCCCTCAGGAACAGCCAGGGCTTTAAAAGATGTAGTTTTGTATTTAATGTGCATGGGTGCTCTACAGCTGTATACATGTGCACTATGTGTGTGCCTGGTGCCAGTGGAGGCCAGAAGAGGTGATTGGATCCCTTGGAATGATGTTATAGACAGGTGTGAGCTGCCATGTTGGTTCTAGGAACTGAACCTGGGTCCTCTGCAAGAACACCAAGTATTTGTCCTTGAGCACTGAGCCATCTCTCTAGACCCTCTGGGTAGCACTTTTCAAGCCTTTGGTATAGACCAAGTATCACTGTAAATCATAACTCCTGACAACTGCACTAAGTCAGTAGCATTATTATTCCCATTATGCAGACGGGAAACCTGAGTCATGGAGCAATGGCTCAGGGTCACTCGGCTAGTAGAATCATGAGGCAGAATAGTCTCATCCATGAAGAAATTAAGGAACTGCCAATGAGTGAGTGGATAAAAGGATATCTGCTCAAGACCTAACCCATTCAGGAATTGCAACCAAAATAAAAAGCAGAAATTTAGAGGTCAATGGAAATTCAAGAATTATAAAACAGCGGTGTGACAGCTACATGGTAGAATTTTACTCTCTGGCCCTTTATGTTTGTGTGAGGCTGTGAAACTAGTTCTTTCTGATGGCCCATAAGTCAACAAGTCACACATCACTTCTAGACCAGTTGACGACCAGTGGGAGACCCTGCTTTTTCCCCATCACAGAAATCTGCAGCAATGGAAATGGCAGCTGCTCCACCAACAGGAGTCCAGAGCAAGGGGACATGGGCTGAGCCCTTGCTGACTCTCAGTAGACATACAACATCAGTGATAATAGACATCATTACGACAGCTACGTTGACTGATATAAAGCTTTAAGAAATCCTGGTTGGTAAATTTAAGAACCTAAGAGGAAAGGGGCCTGTTTAACATCACAGGGGATACAGAGAAGGCAAGAAACTAAATCTGTTACTCCATTCGGCTTTTTTACCCTACACCTCCCTAAGCATTTTAGACATCTTACAATTCACTGTTCAGCAGGGAGGGTAATGGGGGAAATGCATGTGTGGAGGGGTGTGTGTGTGTGTGCATGTGCGTGTGTGTGTGCATGTGAGTGTGGGGGTGCACACACATGCATGTGTGTAAAGGGCAACAGAGAACATCAATGTTCTGCTCTATCATGCCCCACCTCATTCCCTGGTGATAAGGTCTTGCCCTTTTGGCTAATATGGCTGGCCAGAGCTCACAGGATTCATCTCTCTCTATCCCCCTGCCATTCCTGACTTTTGCATGGGTGTTGGGAAAACAAACTCGGGTCCTCATGCTTATACATTAAGCACCCTTAACCACTGAGTCATCTCCCCAGTCACTTGTTGTCCCTCTTTTAACCGGCAACATATTCTGTTTCTAGGAATTAATGCAAATGAGTAGAACTGAGCTAATCACTGCCTAACTTTTACAGTCTCTATTGCGTTGCACTCAGAAGAAGTCATCTCAGGATGTGCAGGAAGAGGTGCAGAAGGGAAATCGTGTTCTATTATTTATAGAATCAGGGCTAATTGAATTAAGTTTTGACAGAAAGCATTCAATTTCTTTGACAGTTGCCACCCTCTTCTCCTACACCCTCGATCTCCTAGTAGTAACTGATTCCACTCCATCTTCCCCCTTGATATATTAGGGCTATAAAATAAGGAGTGTGCAAGTCACCTTCAAAGAGGTCTTTTGTCATTGCAATAACTAGAAGTAATTTATGGGTCCCCAGAATCGTGGATTTTTCTCTCTCTGACTCGGCCAGCAGAGGAAACCACAATCCAGATGCTGGCAGTCAATCAGAAGGTCAGAGTGACTCTGGAAGAAATCAGTCTCCTAGAACCTATGGAGGAAGCATCAGTGCCCACACTCAGAGAGGCAGTCAGCCAAGACTTTATACTGCATGTTTGGAGATCTACACTTCTTTAAGATGTCCTGGGATATCTTCCTACACCCATCCTGAAACTGTCCAGGCCTCGCCCATCTTTTAAGGTCCAGCTTAATTTGTGCATTTTCCAGGAAATTCTCCCTGATTAGCCAAGTCTGTGGTTTATATTATATACTCCAATGTTACCATTCTCTTGATTCTTATTCTCTCTTGATATTTAATCTTTGTTCACGTTTAGACACTACAGATAAGATTTTCATAGAAATAGATTTAATCTTGTGTGCCAACCCCCACAGAGTTGTGGTTTCTTAAATTTTCAAAGCTAGGATTTTATAAAAGGGATTTTTTCAATGCTTTGTTTTATTTCCTTGATTTTTTCCTATTACATTTATTTTTTTATATTTACTTATTTATTTTGAATATGTGTGGGGAATCTGCTCATGCCATTGGCACATATGTGGCGGTCACATGAGTCAGTTCTCTCCTTCAACCATGTGGATCCTGGGGATGGAACCCAGTCATCTGATTTGGTGGCAAGTGCTTTTACCATCTGACCCATCTCACCAGCCCAGAAGAGATGGGTTTTGCCAAATCAGCCCTCTACTGTTGTCAAATCTTAAAATGTTAATGCCTTGGTAATTCCCTGTGGATGTGACATTGCTAATGATTTTCAAAGTGTTTGAATCTCCACGTTGATGTTGATGAATTTCCAAGTTTTTGAAGATTTCATGACCTTTACACAGTGAAATAATTGCACTGTAAAGATTACGAACTACTTGCTTAGGGCTGCCTGATAATATTAGGACCAGAAGAGGGAGTACCCTGTATGAGTTACTTTTCTCATTTCTGAGGCCAAATACCTGTCAAGAAGCAATTTAAGTGCAAAAGGATTATTTTGACTCATAGTCTGTGAGCACATAGTCCATCGTGACAAGGAAGGCATAGCAGCAGGTTACGTGGGGACACAAGCCCATGGCCACCTACTTATACCTCATTCAAGCAAAAAGCAGACAGAGACTAGTCCCAAAGCAGGATCTGGCTAGAACCCTCATGGTCCTTAGCTATAACCCCAAAAACCTTCCTCTAGCTAAACCCCACATTCTGAAGGCTGCAACTTCCCAGAACAGTAGCCCCAGCCAGAGCTATCACTCCAACACATGAACCCATAGGATCATTTCATATTCAAATTATAAAGGTCCAAAACTAGCCCCCACAGCTTATGGTCATCTCATCTCAATTATGGGATGTATTCAGTTATGGATGTAGTCAGTTATGAGATAGTATTAAGTTCAAGTTCCCCCATAGTATTACAGTTTCAACATTTTTGAAAAGCCCAAGTCTAAAGGCTCTTCTGGGAGAGTGCAGGGTCTAACTACAGGATCCTGTAAAATCAAAACACAAGACACACAGCTGATATGCAAGAGCAGCGAGTACACAATCCCAGCTAGAAAGGAAAAACAGGAAGAGAACCAGGAAAGATGAGAACGAAGTAAAACCAACACCCAATAGGCCAAACACCAAATTCTATAGTTCAGCGGTCAGTCTCTAGGGCTCACCGTGGCATCATCTAAGCTCACAGGGGCTTGGCTGCCTCCAGCACACATAACCCGTTTAGAACCAACTTCACCTGGTGCTTGCAGCATTCTTGAGCGGCGTGCCATGCCCTAGCATCTCCAACATCTCCATTGCAGCTTGGGCTTCACTTTCATTTGTTTGTTTTTTCGAGACAGAGTTTCTCTGTGTAACAGCCCTAGCTGTCCTGAAACTAGCTCTTGTAGACCAGGCTGGCCTTGAAGTCACAGAAATCAGCCTGCCTCTGCCTCCCAAGTGCTGGGATTCAAGGAGTGCACCGCCGCCACCACCTGGTTTTGGCTTCACTTTCAAGGCTTCTTACACTGCCTTCTCAGGAACTTCACACAGGGAATCTGAGGCTGCTACATGTTGCCTGGCCTCAACAGCTTCCAGGAGCCTTGGTGCAAGCTTCCACGCCATCCACACTCTTATAGGATTTTTTAACTTGAAAATAGATTAAGGCTTCTCCTCCTGCAACCTGTCCTCTCCACTTCCCTACCCGCCCAAATCCACATTCTTTCTTCTCTCTTATTAGAATGTAAACAGACGTGTAAAGAAATGATAATAAGATAAAAAAATAAACTAGAAAGGGATAAAACAAACAGGGAAAAAAACAGTCAAAGAAAAAGCAAAAGAAATAAATATATAGACAGAGACACACATTCCCACACATAGAAATCCCATAAAGACAAAATTGGAAACTATAATATATAAGCAAAAGATCTGTAAGGAAGAAAAAAAACTCCAAAAACTACCATTGAGTTCACCTTATGTTGGCTGTCTACTGCTGGGCATTGGGCCTGCCCTTATGTGTGGTTTGCATACCCAGTGAGACTTCATTGGAGAAAACTAAATTATTCCTTTGTGAGCGATTATCAACTGTGTTGATTGCATCTGTGTTAGGGATGGAGACTTGCATCTACTTCCCCTCTCGGCACTGGGACCCACCTGGTTAGACCTAGGCAGGCCCTGTGCATGCTGCCGTGGTCTTTGTGAGTTCATATAAGCATCAGTTCTGTTATATCCAGAAGTCCTTGTTTTCTTGGTGTCTCCATCTCCACTGACTCTTACCACCCTTCTGTCTCCTCTTCTGAATAGTTCCTGGAGTCTTAGGGGAGGGATTTGATGGAGACATTCCACTTAGGACTGCCACTCTTGTATTTTGCATGCTTGCAAAAGCAACACCAATGGATACTTCCAAGTTCTGCTAACAGCTTGGGATGTAGCCAGATCCCCTTTCACCACAACTGAAGCAGGCTCTGGATGACCGGACCTTTAAGACATTTACCTTTGAGGAATGTTGCAGGTGCAAACTATAGTACTAACATTTCTCAAAGCACCGCCCCCCACCCCCCATGGAGCATCAGAATATGGAGAAAGCTACTACATGTGCCAAGACATTCAGTATAATGAACTCAGCATAAAAACCTTAGCTTTCATGGTGTTCTAAACTCACGCAGCATTTCATTCCATGACGTGGAATGAGTATTCGCATGAGCTGAGTGGGGGACATCCGTTTCATAACAAAAGAACTGAAAAAAAAAAAACAGAAACGGGAAGAGTGGACCAGTCGTTTCTTGTAATGTGGAGACAGGCAAATGGAACAATGGGAAAATAAATGATGTGTTGGCATCAGGTTACTTCAAGGGGTCTTTGGTTTCTTATGTTTGTTTGACTTTTTTAAGGAATAAAAACAAAATGGAGGGGGCTTCACGCAGACTGAAACTGGGCTGAGGGCTAGGAAAGTTCAAATAAACAGTTCAGTTAGGCTTGGTGTTGGGAACTTCAGCGAGTGGCTCCACTTAGGTTCAGCTCGTTGGGCCTAATACAGGAGCTGAGTCCAAAGCAATTCATGTATCTAAATAGAGGAATTTACTGACTGTAAGTTTAGGAAATATGAGTAGGTTTCCCTATTGACTTCTCATAGCATTTATGATACTAAGAAACTTACTAACTTATTGTAAAGGGCCCTAGAAGAGAAATAGTGCCACCTCATTGACCCCAAACCATCTACATCTAAAAGCATCTGTGCCCTTCAGAACAGTTTTTAAAATATCTGTCATTTATTTATCTTTCTTTGGTTTTATTACTGTACAAAACAATGGTTTTCGTTTTAACCTTTCTGTACTGAGGATGGAAAGCAGGACCTCATGAACACCAGACAAGCTCTCTACCGCTGCGCAGTCCAGCCTTTCTTCATATTTTATTCTGAGACAGAGTCAGGCTAAGCTGCCCTAGCTCCCTCTCAATTTTCTCTGTAGCCCAGGTAGGTCTTGAAGCTGCAAGCCTTATCTTTCCAAGTAGCTGGGACCAGGCCTGATATTTTGGATGTATATGTAATTTGTACTTGCTCACTTTTCCCCCTCACTGCTGTTCATCTTCCTCCCCCTAAACAGCCCACCTTCCACTTCATTGTAATTTCTTGATGTTTTCCACCTATAAGAGAAAAAAAAAATGTAGCGTTTAGCTTTTTGACTCTTATTTACTTTAGCATGCTGGCCTCCAGTTCTAGCCATTTTCCTATAAATGACATAATTTTATTCATTATAGTTGAATAAAACTTCATGGTGTGTATGTGTGTATATATACTTCCACCTGTTGATAGTGCCTTTTGTTTTTACCTCAAAAGTTCTTAGCAGGGTTCAAGTTCTGGTTCCAGTAAAATTGGTCCTGTGGCCACACAGGAATCCTTGCATCCCAGCCTCATTCGCTCAGCTGATTCTAATAAGGCCTCTCCTAGGATTGTCATGAGGATTGAGTGAAACAAATCAGTGTTTCTAGCTCAGAG
Organism: Ondatra zibethicus; assembly: GCA_004026605.1. Classification (NCBI taxonomy): domain Eukaryota; kingdom Metazoa; phylum Chordata; class Mammalia; order Rodentia; family Cricetidae; genus Ondatra; species Ondatra zibethicus. The sequence goes on along the minus strand of PVIU01011486.1, from coordinate 9,091 downwards.
CAAACATGCAATAAAGGTTAGCTGATGCTGTTGCCAGTGAGAAAGAAAGCCAAAGTCGAACCTAAAATCAAAACAAATGTGATCAGTTGGCCTCCCTGGGAAGCACGTTCTGAGATGGAGTGCAGTGTGCAGGAGGGTTGTGATGGCATCCTCGTGTAGGCAACACCAGTGGGAGCAAGGGAGTCGTCAGTCAACCTCCAAAACTGCCCAGAGCTCAAATGCTCTTTCAAAACGCCCCCATCTGGGTGGAGGGATCTAGGTCTTTACCATTCATGTGGACCAGGAAAAGCTGGTCTTGGGAGGGACTTGGCTCAGATAAAGTAACTCACTGCAATTCAAGGAGCTTTTCAAAGGGACTACCAACCCTGCAACAGCCAGAACATGACCGTCATTCAAGGCAAGCTGAGTAGCACACACAGTGTCCTCTAGACACCATCTGCCATGGCAATAGACATGTAAATACATAGTCAAAACGTGAGATGAAGCAAAACCTTCCTGTGACCCTCTGGGGAGAAACAGGGAAGTCTGCAGCTATCAACCAAATCTAGTCATTTATCCGTTCGTCACTTTAATGCCTGCCATATGTCAAGCCCTGAGGTGTGGAGCTTAGGAAGCAGGTCCTGAGTCTACAGCAGTCACAATAATAATGTTTTCTCTTTGCTGAAAATAAAGATGGGAAAACAGAGAAGAGATATCAAATCACTTGAAACCAGGATATATTCTCAGGTGATCTGTCACTTGTCAACCCAGGATGAAAAGGTGTTAATTTGAATGAAGAAAGGGGCAGAGCGTTTTCTTCCCATAGCAATACATCAAGCTGTTCTCCTGGTGACCCAGCAGGGTTGGCAAACTGTGCACACTGCACAAAATTGAATGCCCGAGTTTAGGGAAGCCTAGGCAGACTCATGGTGCATGAGGATTTATTGCTTTACTCACTTCAAATGTCTCCTGCTAAATTTGTTGTGCCCTTCTCCCCCTGCCTATAGCCCCAAGTTAAGCACAGCCGGGGCAGAGCAGAGGGTAACAACACAGAAAATAAAACAAAAGCAGCCCCAAGAAGACAGGCCCCTGCTTCATGGCAGCAACAGAGCCGAGTTCTTCCCAGCCCTCAAATGCTTGGCTGTGAGCCCCTCTCCCCATCAGTACCTTCAGACATTCATACCTGCCCCACGCTGCAACTCTGTTCTGTCCATCTCCATCTTGTTATATAATGTGTTGTCTCACAGCCCCTCGAGCACTGTTCTTTAGCTAAATACTCACCTTGTCGTTGAATTTATCATTGTACGTTGATGAGATTCGGGACATGACAATCGACAATCCATATTCACTGTGAAAGCCTAGACTGTATCTCTCTTCGGTGTGTGCCTCTTTAATGTAGGATTATTTTGAACTGGTTATGTTTTGTTGGGTTTTTTTGTTGTTGTTGTTGTTGTTGTTTTTTCTTCAAGACAGGGTTTCTCTGTAGCTTTGGCTGTCCTGAAACTAGCTCTTGTAGACCAGGCTGGCCTTGAACTCACAGAGATCTGCCTGCCTCTGCCTCCCACGTGCTGGGATCAAAGGCATGCACTACCACCACCTGACTGAACTAGTTATTTTTAAAGGTGAAGCAGAACTTCTAAAAATAGGATGAGGGGCTAGACTTTTGTAGTGTCTGGGAAATGATGGCATTTAAGCCTGAAGTGTAAAACAACTCTGTGGCCCGTTCATGCTTTTTCATTCTTTGAGACTTCCCTGAATAGTCATCCATGTTTATTCATAGCTCAATTTTCTCTAGCTCCAGTTACCTATAGCCAATCACAGTACAAAAACTGTTCCACAGAAAATTCCAGAAATAATTCTTAAGTTTTCAATTATTCACTCCTCGGAGAAGGGTGAGGGAATCTCCTCCCTCCTTCTCCATTCCTAGCCGTACAGGAATCATATCTTTGTCAGGTGTGTCCCCACTTTTACATGTACCCACTTGTGTGACTTCAGCAGAAATCACTTCCTATTCACCCCTCAGATAAAGAGGATCACAACAGAAAAAAGCAAAGGGTCCATCCAACTCTAGCTCAATAATCACTGAGTTTATTGTGGGCTACATACAGGAACGTGGGTGGGTGATGACTTACAGGATCAAGACAAGCCATGAATAGCCACATCCCCAAGAGTATAGCAACTGTAAGCCACTCCTACATCCCTGGCCAGGGGGCAGGGTCTTATGAGCCTCATTATTCCCTCCCTGAGCGCTCCTTCCTCCTGCTGTGAGAGAGTGTGAACCGGCTCAATCTTGGGAGGATCATGTAGGGTGACCACAGGTAGCTGTCACAACAGTTTTCAGATGACTGTTATAGTACCACAGTGCTTATGTAAAAGTAACCCTTCTTTTATTTAATCTGGGAGACCCCCCCTAAAGTATTTCTCATAAACATAAAGGTTCTGTTCAGTAGAACTAGCTCATGCTTACAATCTCTGCACTTGAGAGGTGGGGGCTGGTGGATAGACCTAAGCTCAAGATCAATCTGAGCTTGAATTCCAGGCCAGAATGGGTTATATGAGACCCACATAGACAGAGGGCAGACAGATTCTCAGGCCAGTAAGACGGCCCATTGGATAAGGGCACTTGCCACCAAGTCTGACTTGAAGTCAAGCCCCAAGACACACATAGGGAAGAAAAGGACCAATTCCACAGTTGTCCTCTAACCTCCACATATAGACAAGGCTATGCAAACACATGTGCATACACACACACACAAATAAATGTAATGATTTCTCTTTAATTCTCAACTAAATAAATAAAAATCATATCCTGATGTTAGATCTATGATAAGAACAAAATTTCTGTCTATGAAAGTGAGAAGAAAGAATTAAAAATCTATGCTAGTTTTGCTGTTGTAGCTTAGTCTCCAAAGTTACAGCTTACTAGATATGAAAAAGATATTGAATTTGTGGGCTGCAGATATCAGCAGAAAATCTATTATAACTAGTGTAACACATTATATCAAAACCACTCACGCTAAGTGAAGACTTCAGCAAGTCCTTTGTAATATGTAAGACCAATGGTTATTCAGTCAGCTTTTTATATTTTATTACTATTGTTTCATTTATTATTTATTGTTGCTGCTAAATGCTTACTCTATGCTGTCTTTATTGAGTTAAACTTTATCACAGTTTATCACAGTGCATTTGTGTGAGAAATATAATATTTGCGGTGGTTTAAATGAGAATGGCACCCATAGGCTCATATATTTGAATGCTTAGTCACCATGGAGCGGAACTATTTGAAAGAATTACAAGGATTAGGAAGTGTGGCCTTGTTGGAGTAGGTGTGAGCTTGTTGGAAGAAGTATGTCACTAGGAGTAGACTTTGAGGTTTTCAAAAGCCCATGTTTCAGGATGAAGCTCTCGGTTACTTCTCCGGCATCATGTCCACCTGTGGGCCTCAATATTCCCTGCCATGATGATAATGGACTAACATCTAAAACTGGAAGCCAGCCCTCAATTAAATGTCTTTCTTGTAAGTGTTGCCTTGGGCACGGTATCTCTTCCAAGCAACAGATCAGTGACTAAGATAATATTGTATATAGGGTTTATAGTTTCAAGCAGCTACTTCGTTCAGGTAACATAACCCCTAAGATTAAAAGAGAGACTACTGATTCTCCCATGTATAGGGAAGATATGCATGTCATAAGATTTCTGTTATTCCCTGTTGGTGTCTTTTGTTACAGAGAATCCCAGCAAAGAACCAGAAAGGGGAGAGAAAATGCTGTTTTCCTCCTCCATAGTTGTCTTGTGGAGCCAGTGTGATCCCATGCAGCTAACAGTTTGCATATTATGTGTTCTGTTTCACAACCAGCCAAGAAGCAAACATCAAAGAAATGATCATCCCATTCCAGAGACGAAGACTTCAAGATGCAGAAAGGTAAGGCAACCTGCCCTGTCACAGAACAAACTGAGCCAGGTCTTCTGATCCACAAATGAGACTAACTCATGCCTCACTGTCTCTCAATCACAAGAAGCAGATGTTGGCAACAGAGCTGACATTTGCTAGAATAATCTATTGAGGTCGCAGAATAGGGGGCAATTACTGGAGAACAGAGTGAAGCTTAAGGAGGCTCACATTCATTTTTCTGCATAAGTGCATTATCCAATTTCAGCATACCAATGAAGTGAAAGGTGTCTTTTCCCCTCTTGGTATTCCCATCGTGTTAAAGAAATGAATTAAAATTTTTCCACTTTTTTTATTTTATTTAAAAAAAGGAAAACAAACCATCTTTTTGCATTTTGCATACCAATCCCAGTTCCCACTCCTCCCCTCCTCCCATTCCCTTTACCTTTCTCCCACCTCACCCCCCCATCCACTCATCAGAGAGGGTAAGGCACATTGCCTCGGGGAAGGTCCAAAGCCCTCCATACTATATTTAGGCTGAGCAAGGTATCCATCCAAAGAGAATGGGTTCTCAAAAAACCAGCACAAGCAGTAGGGACAAATCCTGGTGCAGCTGCTAGTGGTCCCCAGTCTGCCCCAGCCATACAACTGTCACCCACATTCAGAGGGCCTAGTTCGGTCCTGTGCTGGTTCCTTCCCCGTCCAACTGTAGTTGGTGAGCTCCCATTAGCTCAAGTAAACTGTTTCAGTGGGTGTCCCCATCATGGTCTTGACCTCTTTGCTCATATTCTCCCTCCTCCCACTCTTCGACTGGACTTTGGGAGCTCAGCCCAGTGCTCCACTAAATTTTTGAATTCAAAAGAAAACTATTATTATTTTAGCCCTACTGTCCCAAGTGAATTGATGGCCTTCCAAACCCTGTCAGTTAACATTCCCAGAGCTTGGCAAGTATTCATTATGCACCTACTATTTGCCTTGACATTTCCTGAGCACCCACAGTGACCCAAGCACCGTGCTAAATGCTGAGGACAGTACTAAGGTGAAGCAGCAGACTCCCTGGCCGTGGGAGTCAGACAGTGTGGCAGGATTTACAGTCATTGTCCTTTGTGACTCTGCTGGTGGGAGTTAAAACAGTATAGCCTTTTGGACGGCAAGTAACCGTAGTTATCAAAATTGTAAACGCATGTAACATCAGAGCCAAGAGACATAAAAGTTAAAAATAAAAGTCAAACTAAACAGAAGATACTAAAACAAGGGCACAAAGGTTTAAATGCTATAGATATGAAAATAGTCATGGCAACACTGTTAGGAATATAACAATGGAGGAGGAAGAGAAGAGGAAGAAGGAGGAGAAGATGAAGAAGAACAAGAAAAGAAGGGAGGGAGAAAGGAAGAGAGAAAGAGAGGGAGGGAGGGGAAAGTGGTAGGGGGACAAAGAAAGAACTAGAAAAGTAGGAATGGAAGTAAATTTGATAAAAACACATCAATGGGAGGGAGAAGGGAGGGAAGGAGCAAGGGAAGGAGGGAGGGAAGGAAGAAGGGAGGGAGGGAGGGAAGGAGGGAAGGAGGGAAGGAGGAAATTTCTTCAGAGGTACAATCCATGAGAGACTATTCAACTCCATGCACACACTGGCAACATTAGGTGGATTCGGTTTTCTTAAAGAGCACATAGGGCTGGAGAGATGTCTCAATAGTTAAGAGCACTTGCTGGTGTTACAGAGGACCTAAGTTTTGTTCCCAGCACTCAGATCAGGCAGTTCACAGCTGCTTGTAACTCAAGTTCCAGGGAATCTGGTGTCCTCCTCTAGCCTCTATGGGCACCTGCATACATGTGCACATACACACAGGCAAGCACACACATACCTAAAAATAAAAAATAAATTAAAGCAAATCTTTAAAAAGAAACAGAGCTCATAAAGTTTGGAAGGAGAAGTGATAAGAGACAAAAGAGGAACTAGAAAAAAAGGGGGTGGGGTAAATTTGATCAAAGCATATTATATGCATGTATGAAATTCTCAAAAAAATTTAAAGAAGACAAATGAGCACATTTTTAAATGGTGAAGAGTTTGAATATTCAGCCATTTATAAATTGACACTACCTAAGGGATACCAGAACAAACTTCTATGAGGTAAAGAAATACTTGGTAGAAGTGAAAAGTGACTAACTAGGTATTTGTTAATGGTTAGTAACTGGTTAAACTTCCATCCAAGGGTTATTTTACTTTCCTGAGAACCCTAGGTTCCGAAACTCTCTCTGCCTAATGGTCTCCATGAGTATTTTTAATAGTGAGAAAGGAGAGAAAAAGGGAAAATTTTTTAAATATCCATCCAGAGAAGTGTGGTATAAACATTACGACAGAACCAGTTACAATGTCTCATATCTATAATCCTAACTCTCAGAAAACTGAAGCAGGAGGATGGCCATGAATTTGAGCCAGCCCATTCTACATAGTGCAACCCCATCTAAAAAAGAAAAAAGAAAAATGGGGCTAGAGTGATGGAGCCGCTGTTAAAAGCACTTATTGCTCTTGCAGAAGACCTGGGTTTAGTTCCCAACACCCACATGGCAACTCACAACTACCTGTAAAACCACTTCTATGGGATACAATACCCTCTCCTTGCCCCCTCAGGCACTGCACACATATGGTGCACATACTACATGCAGGTAAAATACTCATACAGACAAAATACAAAAATCGTTTTAAAACAATAAATAAATAAAATTCATGGTACTATAGAATTCTATACAGTCAATTCGTATGTTAATAAATATTCCCTATCATAAGAAAAATGTTCTAAAGCATGCCAAAAGAAAACAAGTTGGAAGGTGTATGGGTTATATATGCCTATTTTGAGGAAACACAGATATACCTATACAGGCCCATAAATGTATCTCTATTTAAAGGCAAATGAAAAAAAAATCAAGAAAGAAACAACCCAAACTCTTACCAGTGACTCTCTCCGAAAAGAAATGGAAGTATTTGTCACTGATACATTTCTGAACTAATTATAATCAACATTACGTTGTGTCGCTTTGAAAAGACAGATTAACAAAGTAAGAATGCTAAAGGTTATGACAGAGAAAGACCAGAGAGTTCCTTCTGAGCACTAAGATGGAATTAGACTCCCTTTGTTTCTTGTGGCTTAACCTGCTTTTCTTGCACTCGCCACCCAAGTCCCAGCAAGACTCGAAGCATTCTACAACATATAATCCCATCTAGTGGCAAGAAGTGGTCACTGAAGACACCCGGCCTTCAGGAAAACACACTTTCCTGAAAAGGAAGGTGACTGTGATGCATCTTACACCTAAGGCTGTAAAACACCACAGCTAATGGCAAGTGGGGGTTCTTGGGACCCCCGTATCCTCAGAGGGATGCTGAGGGTGAATGAGACAAGTGAGTGCAGAAGATACAATTCCAAGGTTACGTTCCCAGTTGTGCAACAACACTATGTCTCTGTCTCTGTCTCTCTCTCTCTCTTTCTCTCTCTCTTGATTTTTTCTAGACAGGGTTTCTCTGTGTAGCTTTAGTGCCTGTCCTGGAACTAGCTCTTATAGTCTAGGCTGGCCTCAAACTCAAACTCACAGAGATCCACCTGCCTCTGCCACCCAAGTGCTGGGATTGAAGGTGTGTGCCACTACTGTCCAGCTGTCTTTATTTCTTATAACCTCACTGAACTTCCACTTTGAGCCCTGACGCTATCAAGATGGCATAAACTTATTGTCAATATAGAACCCCCCCACTGAACCTATGTCACCATCCCCAAACACACTTGCTCATGGAACACCAGGTGATGTGGGATTATCCTCTGTATGCTATGACTATGTTTTATTACCACTGGTTTTGGGTGATGGCTTAGTAAAGCCAGGCAGGAAATCCAAACAGAGAAATAGAAAGTAGGCAGAGTCAAGGAGTAGCCACCGCCATCCAGAACCTCACCGGTAGGCCACAGACTCGTGAAAATACATAGAATAATAGAAATGGGTTATCTTAAGATGTAAGAGTTATCTAGAAATATTCCTAAGCTGTATTGTAATTAAGACAGCTTCTGTGTTATTATTTACGTCTGGGCGACCTGGAAACAAACAAGCAGTCTCTGCCAACAACCAGGATTATGTTAGAGCTCTCAGCAAAGGAGGAGTCTCTGAGAATGAATGTGCTAAGAAAGACAGTTTAGGTCTACCATAACATGTCCTGATGCCCACCAACCCAGCCACAAAACCTTCAACCTACAGTTTGTCCTGCACACAGAGTGTTCTGGGATCATCATCAAAAAGACCAGAGAGGCTTCGTCCAGCACCTGATGGGAGCAGATGCACATCCCCACAGCCAAGCATTAGGCAAAGCTCAGAGAGTCCTGTGGAGGAGGTGGGGGAAGGATTGGAGGAACCAGGGGTGTCAGGAACACCAGAACACAGCCCACAGAATCAACTGACCAGGACTCGTAGGGGCCCACAGTGATCAGAGAGCCTGTGGGAGTCTGACCTAGGTTCTCTGCATATGTGATATGGTCGGGTAGCTTGGTGTTCTTGTGGGATTCCTGGCAGTGGGGATGGGGGCTATCTCTGACTCTTTTGCCTGCTTGTGAGAACCTTCTCCTCCTACTGGGTTGCCTTGTCCAGTCTTGATGTGATGGTATGTGCATGGTCTTATTGTGGCTTATGCTGTGTTTTGTTGTCCCTGAAAGGCCTGCTCTTCTCTGAGGGGAGGCAAAGGCAGAATGGATCTGGAGTAGAGGGGAGGTAGGAGAGAGAAACTGCAGTCGGGATGTCATATATGAAGATGATGATGATGATGGTGATGATGATGATGATGATGATGATGATGATGATGATGATGCCCCATACCTTGGCAAAGGAAAGATAGCCAGATACTTGTCAACAGTGGTAAGGCAGCTTCACTCGGGAGGACTGCTGCAAAGGGGTTTTGCAGCAAGGAAGAAATATGGCTTCAGACTGAGGCAAACAAGGATTACTGGGGATTTATAGCCGTGTAGCAGGGTAAGGGTCAGTAAATGAAAAAAAACGAAAGTTGGCAGATGGAGAACCCACAAACAATGACACCAGGACCTATCTCTTCTGCATGTATTAACTTTTTGAGAACCGAGTCTTTTTGAATGCACTCCTTCCTAGGCCAGGAGGGATGGGGGTGGGCCTTGGACTTCTAACAGGGCAGGGCACCATGCCCTCTTTCAAGGAAGAAAGGGGAGGGAGGAGGGGTGGGG
>PVIU01011485.1:0-64575 GCA_004026605.1 Ondatra zibethicus | reverse complement strand
AGAACCCACAAACAATGACACCAGGACCTATCTCTTCTGCATGTATTAACTCTTTGAGAACCGAGTCTTTTTGAATGCACTCCTTCCTAGGCCAGGAGGGATGGGGGTGGGCCTTGGACTTCCAACAGGGCAGGGCACCATGCCCTCTTTCAAGGAAGAAGGGGGAGGGAGGAGGGGTGGGGGGTAGTGGGAGGGGACCAGGAGAAGGGGAAGAAAGGAAAAAAATTTTTATTTTTTTAATTATGTTCTTGAATGGAAAAAATAAAACAAAACAATGTATGGAAAAAAAAGATTAAAAAAAATCCAGCCAATGAAAAAAAAAATATTTAAAAGGAATCTTTTCTGTGACAGTTCGCATACAGACCTCGTAGGTATGTGGTGCTTTTTCTTGTGCTTTTCAGCTTTCAGACCGTGAGAAATAAACACTGTTGTTTGAGACACCCAGTCTTTGGTATTTTTTACAACTTCCTGTTACACTTTGAAAGCAAAGTATATCCTAAAGTCCTGTGTTATTGGTACCAGTCAGTGGCGCTGTAGCGGGTGGGCCAAGTTTGTGCTCTGCAGAGGTTGTAGCCCAGTCTGCTGCCTGATCGGTGCCCTGTCACAAGCGGCTGCGGAATGCTCCCGCTGCCACAGAAGCACACTGCTCCCCACCCCCACACAATGGACTATATGCCCTCAAACTAAGAGCCAAAATAAATTCTCTCTCCCGTAAGTTACTTCTTGTCTCGTATTCGGTGACTCAAAAAGCAATTATTTACACCGAGGGAACTAAGACAATTGGAATTTATAATGCCTTCCATGTGACTTCTTTGGAATGTTTTAGGTTCGGCATTCAAAACTATACTAAGGTAATTATCCTTGGAATACCTTCGGCCTGGAAAAAGTATATGAAGTAAGACAATAAAACTGCAAATGACTGTGTTCAGGGAAGGAAAATAAAAAGTAATAGAGGACCTATCTAAACAGGAAGAAGTAAGTGGGTTTTTTTTTAAAGGAAAGATGGGCAAAGTTATAAATCTGATCCTATTTCCCAACATTACACAAACAAGAAATTAACTTCATTGGAGCTGCCACTCTGTGTCATTATTGAAGAATCAAAAGAGTAATAGATCCAGTCAGCAGGCTGTCTCCTACCCAGCCTGGCATATAAATTTACCATAGTCCTGTCAAGGAGCAATGTCTATTGGAGCTACAACTCTTCGCCTAGTCTGTGAAGAGAATATAGCAAACATATGCTTGGTTTAGTTTTAGAACAAGGCATCTAATCGGTGGTCTCTTTTTAAAGAGGCTGGGTGCCAAATATACTTGAGGTGTCTACTCTTTATTGTCTTCTCAACTGAAATCACACCTAGTGGGTGTTTCTGGGTCTGTGAAGGTGTTTCCAAAAGTGTTTAAATGAGGTGGGAAGACCTGTCCAGAGCGTGACGGTTACATCCCATGGCTTGGAGATTCTGATTAAGTAAAGAGGAGAAAGGAGAGGAGCCTAAGCCTGTGTCCTCCCTCTTCCTGGCTGCCGATTTCCTGTGACAGCTGCCTCACAAGCTCTCTCCCTGTCCTGGCTGCGGACCTCATGTGACAGCTGCCTCATATCCAGTACCAGAGCTATCGCTGCTCTCAGCGCCATTGTCTGCAGACACACTGTACTGCACCTTCATCTATGGCTAAAATACATCTTCCCTTCCTTAAGTCAGCCATGGAGGTTTTGTTGTTGCTTTTGTCTATGACAGCAATGACAAAAGTCACTAATACAACCTGAGCATTTATGAGATTTACTACAGAGTGCTACTAACAAGAAAGGTCCTTTCAAAGGAAAAAGAAAAGAAGAAAGGAAAGAAGGAAGGGAGGGAGGGAGGCAGGGAGGGAGGGAGGGAGGGAGGAAGGAAGGAAGGAAGGAAAAGTCAAAAACAGTAAAACAAGTCAGGCATGGTGCCACATGCCTTTAATTCCAGCACTTGTGGGGTGAAGGCAGAGAAAGTCAGACCTCTATGAAGTTGAGCCCAACCTGGGCTACATAGTGAGTTCCTGGACAGCCCATGCTATGTAGAAAGACTGACCTCGCCCCCCCAAAAAAGGTCAAACTGCAACTGCAAAAGAAGGCTCTCAGCTAACTGAGACTGCACAGCGCTGAAAGTGGCCCCTCGTCTGGAGAATGTGGAAATACACCAGTGGGGGTCCTGTTGGCTCACTCTCACAGCAGAGCCATGGTGTAAATAAGATCTGTAGCAAAGCTACTGCCATTTTCTCAAGTGTCTGTGCATATTTGTTACAATACGTCTACTTGTCCTTGGCAGCTGTTTATAATGGACACATATTTGGAAGCTGTGGAATAGACTATAAATTCTGTGTATTAATTCTCTTGTACACAAAATCATTGCGTTCCATCATGAAATGGAAGTGGATATTCAGAGAGAACTGCACCTGATGGTTTCTGTTCTTGACTGAGGCAAGCAACTGCAAGTGGTCTGTTGAGTGTGTGTGTGTGTGTGTATGTGTGTGCACGCGCGTGTGCGCACAGCAAGTACGTAGAGGTCAAAAGACAGTCTTGGTGTTGGTACTGAAGCACAATCTACATTTTGTTAATGTCATTGGACAAGAACTGCCAATGTAGGCTAAGCTAGCTGATTTGTGAACATCCAGGGATCTGTCGGCCACCACAGCCGGTCTAATCAGCGCTATGCCCAGCTTTTTCTGTGAGTTCTGGGGATCCAAACACAGGCCCTCATATTTGTGTGATAAACACTCTACCAACTGACCATCTCCTCATCCTTTGTTTGTTTGTTTAATTCCATAAAAAATAGTTTCTGTTGCTTTCAACTAAGAATATTGACCACAGAATTATCATCACATATTCCTATTGTACAAACTGTTCCAACAAAACAACTTAAAGCAATAAGCACATTTATTTACTTGTTATTTATTTATTTCTGTCAGTGTCTCTGAGTCAGGGGCTCAGGAGCAACAGAGTTGGGGCACTCTGGTCCAGGGCCTGATAGAAAGTTAAACCAAGTTGTTGGTCAGTCTACAGCATCTACAGACATGGCTAAAAGTTGTAGGACTTTCTTCCAGGCTCAGGAAGATGGCAAAGGCTTCATTTCTTCCTCCTATAGATTTTCTTCAATATATTTTTCCACACACACTTTCTATACCTAGAGAGGAAGGAAGACACTTAACGTGGAAGTATAGCCTTTTATAAACTAACATCAGAAGCAATATCTCCTCCCTAGAAGCAAGTCAATTAGTACAGTTTATATTCAGAGGAAGAAGAATTCAGCTGTGCAATTTAATTGCTAGAGTATCAAGAGCATCTGAGTGTATGCTTAAAAGTCCAATATACTCATTCACATAGATCTAAAACTACTAGGTACTTGAAATATTTCATACTAAATATGGAGAATAAAATAAATGTCATAAAATGCCATTCATATTATAAAAATTGCCCTTAGTTATAAATGACTTCACATGGTATAGGAGGTGCTCCCAGTATATGCTCCCTCCTGAAAATTCTAATGAAGATCAACAGAGGCAAGACACTTCTAGGAAGATGTCCATTTTGTTCTGTGGGGACCTGGGCTGCACATACGCACCGCTACACTCTCAGAGTATAGGATGTGGAGGGACGGTTATCTGAAGCCCAGATTTCAGGAAAGCATTACAGTTAAAATGCTGTAAGGGACAGAGAAAGCTTGGTAAAACAAAATGGTAATCTCCTCGAGGTGTGGTTCTGGGTGGCAGCAGCTCACGCTGGTCTCACCTGCAGGTTCATTGGAGGAAAGGGTCTTCTAAGGTTATTTCATCTCAACACAGCATGGAAGACAGCTGCTATCTCAAGATGTGTGGACAGAAAAAGTGAAACTAATTACCATGCCACTGTGAAAAGTGTCTGTAAATAACTAGGGAGAACAGGAGTGGGGACAGAACTTCTCAGAAATGTGATCGCATACAGGTAGCAAAATGTTGCTATTGACATCAATGCAACCTCATTTTGTTAAAAAATAAATTAAGAGGCAGGCACCACTACATTTCTCAGACTGACTTTAAACTCCTCAGCTAAGGAATCCTTCCTGAGCCACTGCGGCTGCAGGCCTCTCGGCCTCACAGGGATCTGCCGTAACTTCAGTTCTAGCCAAAAGTCATGCTGCACTGTGGCTTCACATTTGATCCCAAAGAATGGAAGAGCTTAATAAAGCACTCCTCTGAATATCAGTAAGGGAGTTTCTAGAGATTAACTAAGGGGCAATATGCCTCCCCTCCCTGAATGAGGGGAGCCCCTTCCATAGTCTGGGAGCCTAAGTGGAGTAAGGTTGGAAGATGGGGGAGGCCTGCAGACCCAATCTTCTCTGCTTCTGGGCTGCCATGGCACGAGTGGCCGAGCCCCCACAGCCTGCTTTCAGTGACTCCCTGAAACCTCTCAAAGGGGACAAAGTACATTCTTCCTACCCTGAAGTTGCCTATATCAAATATTTTGTTACAATGACAATAAACTAGTGAATACAGTTATTAATACATTTCTCTAGTCAATATCTCTCAAGTTTTCTATAATTAATGCAAGTCATTTTATAACAAAGAAAACTTAGATTTTCAAAAAACGCTTGTTTAAAGATAGAGACAATACAAACGTGGACTAGGACACAAAGCACAAATGGAGTTAAATGTTCTTTGCATATGTGTATGCACAGACACAATAACTGTGTTCCTGCCCATTTTTTATCAAGGATGGAAAACATAGAAGAGAGCATAGCAAATGTCTATCTGTAGCTTGGTCTTTTTCATGCAGTTATAGAAATGTCTGCCATTATCTTCTTAGCATTCATGTTCTATATTTTCAAATTTCTCTAATAATCAATATTGCAATCAAATAAAATCAAAAACTAATATTAAAATAGGTGTAATGACTTTCAGTTTCTGTAACAAAATACATGACAGAACAGACTTACAAAGAGAAAAGCTTTGGTCCTTAGCGGCTTGGCCCTGTTGCATTGGGTCTACAGCAATGTGAAAGATCATGGTTGGCAATGCACGGTGAAGAGAGCTGCTCACCTATGACAGCCAGGGAGCAGTGAGCGGTATCTGGGCTCCTAGTGTCCCCAGTCAAGGGCACACAACTCTCCAATAACCCAACTTCCTTTCAGTTGGCCCTCACCTCTGATAACTTTCACTACCTCACAGTAGCATCATTAGCTGGGGCCCAAGCCTTCAATACATAAACTTTGTGGTACGTTTAATATCCAAACCATAGAAAATATAAAAGAAATCATTCATGGTGGCCCATGTCTTTAATCATAGCACTCAGAAAGTAGAGGCAGACAGATCTCTGTGAGTTTGAGGCCAGCCTGGTCAGAATTGTGAAAGTCCCAGGACAGTCAGAGCTGCGTAGAGAAAACCTATATCAATGCCCCCATACACAATAAGTAGATAGATAGATAGATAGATAGATAGATAGATAGATAGATAGATAGATAGACAGATAGATGAGGAAATAAATTATAATAGCTCCATTCAATGAAATAATATGGAAATCTTAATGCTGTATTTTTAAAAAATATATATACAACTAGATGTATATGATACAGCAATGAATGAAAGTGGTAACAATGCATAAAAATACATGTGAAATCAACTTTATACATGTGTGTGAGCTATGTATAATATATATAGGTGTATTGTAAAACAGGAATTTGAATAAGACACTTCTTGTGTCTTAAACTTGTGGCTGAAGTCTCACAACTAGAACAATAGATTGTAAATGACTCTACATTCTAAAGAGACACTAGACCTTCCGACGAAGGGTCCAGGGAAGAAAGCAGAGTTGGCCCAGGAACGATCTGCCCACCACCCACCTCTAACCTACTTACGTCTAAAGTTCAAAATTTAATTACAGAATGCCTTTAAGGAAAAAGAATGGTTGACCTTGAAGAGAGTCCAGGAGCATTCTCCCTTCCCTTCTAGCCCTGGGAAGTGACAGGCCCACGCTGTCATGGGACTAAACAGAGCAAAAGGTCCTGGCAAGCCTGACGAGTGTCTCCTTTGGGATCTGGGGCGAGGGACTTGGCTTCTTAGTCATAGAAAGTAAAAGCCAGCACTGAGCTAGAGCTGCCTGAACTGTGTTACTGGAGTTACTTGGTTAGCAAGTTAGGTACAAGTTCAATCACTAGACATGGCTAACACTTGAACTGAAGGCACAATGTCTATGATTCCTGAGGACTGTGCTGTACCATGGCTGTGTTCTCCAGCGAGAGAGACAGTAGGAGGCCACTGATGTGCTAAAGTGGCCTTTCTGGCACAAAGAACGTGCACCTTAAGAAGATAGCCTGTGAAATTTCTGTGTTTTGGAACGGTGTCAAGCTTTACAGTCAGGACACACGTGAGCTGGCTCCTAACATACAGGACCAGCCAGCCTGCCACTGGTATCCTTCAAGAGAGAACGAAAGTAGTAGCAGTTCACGTCCCTTTGCTTAGTCCAAAATCAGAAAGAGGGGGAGATGGATGACATCATCTTCTCTTTCAAACTCCCGGTTCTTAAGTCACAGTGAGTCAGATGTAAGCTGACCAAAAAGGAGGAGAAGCTTCAATGCAGGAGAAGCTAAAATAGTGAATTCTGGGATTTCAGGACATGAAGGTAGATATTATATTTCAGAAAGAATATATTATTTTAATTGAGAATGCATGAGCAGGGGATTCATTTTACTGCTTAATTTTATTTAACAAAATGCTTGAGTGTGCAAATGCATGTGGACAGATGTCTGCGTATTGAGGAGCAGACCGATAAGCAGATGTGGATAGACAGGTGAAGATACATAGATATCAATACCTATGCATACGGCTATGTATAGCAGCATACCAAAATGCTTACAATGATCATCTGAAGAAATGGAGTTGAGGTATGTTTCAGGTATCTTGAACATGGAACATCTTTATTTCTCCTGTGTTTTACACCAGCATTGTGTATTATTTAAGAATTCTGATGAAGTTTGTACTATTACACCACTAGACTTATGTCCTCAGGCCAGCGACCATTCCATAGTCACTATTTTGCCTCCCAAAAATGGCATCTAGTCTAGAATGGGCTGAATGCATAATGCATTCATTAATGAATTAGCTAAGCACTTCAGTTTAAACCACCATTAAAATTAAAGTGCAAGAAAAAGTTACAGATATAATAATAATTATCATTGCTACTGTTGCATTATATCGTGAGTATACGTGCGTGCACATGCCGAGGCATGCTGGTGGAGGTCAGCAGACAAATTGTGGAGTCTGCTGTGTCCTGCCTTTGCTTGGATATTAGGGACCCAACTGTTGGTCAGGATTAAAGGCAAGTCTTTACCTGCTGAGCCGTCTCACAGGCCAAGGACTTAAAAACAGTCTTTTTGTAATTGTTAATGACAAGCAAAAACTCTCAAAAAGGGGATGAAAAATAAGTTCTAAACCAGAATGTCTGCTTGATGCAGCCAGGGATATTGGCAATGTTAACACTCAACAACTCACAGACGTGTTGCTGGTCATTGAGACAACTGCCATTCTTTGTAAAGAGCCATTTTAACATGGTAAAAAAAATTCTGGCAGGAATATATGAATCTCACTTTATGTAATACTTTATGCAATATTTTAATCTTCTCTTGATTATTTTTACATTTTGTGAATTTTTACATTTTATTTCACCAAGTTTTCAGGAACGTTTTCTAACCATATTCAGCCCCAGATTTCAGCAGTCACCTGTTGAACGGCTTATT
This sequence comes from Ondatra zibethicus, assembly GCA_004026605.1. NCBI lineage: Eukaryota > Metazoa > Chordata > Mammalia > Rodentia > Cricetidae > Ondatra > Ondatra zibethicus. Next base: position 56,842 of record PVIU01011485.1, on the reverse strand, counting down.
AGATCACTGTCCTCCTGCTGTTTGGAAAGGTGTTCTCATTCTGCGGAAGGGGAAAGACCTGGGCTGTGTGAACCTGGAAGTCGTTGTGGAACTTCCGGCATTGAAGCAAATGCTCCGTTGTTTGGCCTTTCTTAGGTCTGGTCCCCCAGACCTAAATCTGTTTCATTCTTTCACACTGTCATGTAGGTGGGCTGCAGGTGGCCCTCAGGGCCTGGCCCTCCAGGGCAGACTTTTTCCCTTCGGTTTGATTTTTGCCGCTGATGTGTCTTAGATACCAAGTAGAGGAAGTGACAGCATGAGCCTGACGCAGTCGGGAGTCTCCATTAGAGCCCGTTCCCTCTTCTTTTCTGGTTCGCACACTATGAACCTGGTATTTCATTCATGAAGAGAACTTAGGCTATTCCACAAGAGTACTCTTAGTTTTAAGGTTTGTGACATTCTTATCTGAGCTGCCCTAAAAGTCCCAGGTCAGATTGCATGCACTTCTATGAGACATTTAACATAGACCCACAAGATGCTTCGGCGAGAGATACATCTATCATCAATTTATAGTTATTATATGACTTTCATTTTACGGTGTTACACACACCTCCTTTAAAGCCCCTGTCTTAACAAAATTACCCAGACATTTGTTTCTGCTGGTTAAGGTTTTGCTTTCCTCCATTTTGTTGAGACTTCCTTTGGTGAACCTACTTCCACCTTGGAATTTTATCTTAAAACCAAGCTTACCTCTCCTATGGCAGTTTTCAAAGATGCTTAAGTTCCCACAAGAACACTTGTTCATTACAGTCCAATCTTTACCCAACTCTCAAATCTATCTCCAAGGGCATTGTTAGGTGTCCAGCACCCTGGCGGCCATAATTAGATCACACTAAGGCTAGTCTGTTCAGCTTCCTTAAGGAAAATCATGATGAAGTTGTATCCATTGGCAACAGCTAGAGGAAACGGAGCAATGCGCTCAACTCATCTGCTTGTTCTTCCCAAACATTAAAGCCTAAGGGCGTGCCTCCCTCTAACAGCAAGTGACCCAGACTGCTCCCTGCAGCCAATAGCACTGCACCTGTTCAAAAGTCCTTTCTTGCAAAGTGAGAGGCTCCAACGGCATCAATGGGCATTATCATTTCCAGTTCAAGTTTGCATTCTCTCCTGTGGAAATCTTAACTTTCTGCAACATTAATTAATGGTTTCAAAAAAAAAAGAAAGAAAGAAAAAGAAAACACACAAAGTTACGGTTCCAGTTCATGTGCTCAAACATCTGCTTTTATCAACTAGTGACACATTAGAAAAATTTCAGTGACCCACACAGAGGTATCCTGGAGGCTCCTGATCCCTAACTCAGTGGGAACATAGCACCTAATAGATGAGAGCCATTTTTTTTCCTTTTGGAGGACTTTTGGAGCTGGCAGAATATGAAGCATTATGGGAAAACATTTTTTCTCCTTTTCAAAGCTATTTAGGATTATCTAAACTGTCATAAATCAAAAAGCCCTAACATCTTACATCAAGCCTTCACTATCTCGGAGAATTCTATTGACAGCTAGGCAGATGATAGAACCTACCAGGAGTGAAACTGCTGTCTACATTGAATCCAAATATGTTTATTTTATGAAATCGCTAATATTCTCTGTTGTTTTCTCCCTGGAAAGTTATTTTACACATATCGTATACTTAATCCCTAATGCTCAGTCAGGCTTTTCTGGAATAGGTGGGGTGAATATTGTATAAACGCCTCATGTGTGGACAGATATTTTCATAGAAATAGCCCCAAACTGAAACTAATGTAAAAATATGTTATAAATGGCACCTTTCACCTTCCCAGAGGCCCTCTCTTTCTCCTTCAGAGATAGTCCCTGAAAAGGAAACCAATGTAAATTTTGATTGTTTTAGTGTATACATTCATACATAAAATAGGTATATATGTAAACAAATGATCTTTGTATTTGAAAATTGAAAATCACATCACACATTTTTCTGAAATATAGTGTTTCCTCTTTAATTACTATCTTCCAAGGATTTGTTAGTTGTTTTTGACTATGGCTGCCAGTGAACTTCTTAACTAAACTGACAATTAACTACTTTACTATTGATTTATACATAGACTAGTTTCTGAGGTCTTCATTGAAATCTTTTGGTAATAAATATTCTAGTACTTGAGTCTATATCTATATGCACAATAAAGTACTTTGTATTTGGGGGGGAGTAAGATTTTTGCCTCATTATAAATAATTAAAGAATACTTCCAAAAGGCCTTAACCAACTTGAATTTCCATGAGCAATGTAGTCTTCTTCTTCACAAATCCATCAGACCTATGTATCTTCAATTCCCCCACTTTTCCTAAATTATGGAAAGAAATTAATTGATTTTACTTCCTCGATCTTCATCATACACTCTATATCAGTTCAAACCCATTTATTTGAATTTCATATTCTTATGATTTTCTTATTGACTTATAGATGGCTTTTAAATGCTAAAGATAATTTTTGTTGTATATACATATATTTATTCCAACCAATCCTGATCTATTAAATTTGCCTTTTATTATTGTGTACGTATTTATTTACGTAACTGACTTTTGAAAGCTGAATTTTTTGTGTTTTCTTTTTTCCATTTTAGATGATAGTTTCCCCCAAACAAAAATATTCAAATAAATTAAAGAATCATATTTATTGTATTATATTCTTGTTAACCTGTTTTTAGTAACATTGAAGTACCATTGCTCTATTCTTTTCTCTTTGACCCAGTGTTTTGTATGTGCACACGTGTGTGTGTGTATTAATGATATGGATATAATTTAAATTATATTGTTAACACATAACAATATTTAAGTTTACATCCACTTTAATGTGTTAGTTAATATTGGAGAGATCTATTTTTCCTCGTGGTTTCAGGGAAGAGTCCATCCCAGCAGGTAAGGAGTGATGGCAGAAGTGGCCTGGGTCTGTGCAGCAGGAGCGTGAGGCCGCACGCTCACATCTCAGCAGAGTGGGAGGCAGTGAAGTAGAGCTCCAGCAGTCTGAAGCACTTCTCCTTGTCCCTGCTCATTAAGTTTAGGACCCCAGCCCACAGAACGGGGCCACCTGCACTCAGCATGGCATGTATCTTTCATCCTTAGTCACAGACACATCCAGAGTGTGCCTCATGGGTAACTCTCAATGCACACAACTTAAGAATAAAGATCAGCCATAATGATTAGCAGATAACACCGCACACAGTATCTGTGTGACTCATGTGTAGTATGAGTACAGAATTAGGATTAGGTGAAATTCATGCATTTTAAAACTTGGAATTTGTATTTTTTTTTTTTTTTAGTTTATTAACTTGGTCAAGAAATCTCAGACAGTACAGAACAGCACTAGTTGTAGTGAATGCTTTTGTCTGCTTGGTCATAATATGAACACAAAATATTTTACCATTAAATAAGATCCGTGCATGAAGCTCTTCTTACTACACATTCAATAAAAGATTCTTCTCCTTACTTCTATCTTTCTAGAAGATTTCATGAATCAGGATATTTTTAGGTGTAGCCTTTGGAGAGTCCTTGTAAAGGGAGTCGTACAGCAGATTTTCTGCTGAATGCTTAGGAACTTACTGGAAAGCTGCTCTGCTCACGCTGTCTGCTGATCTAATCACTGTTATTGCAGTTTGAAATTATTTAGGAATTTTTGTTTATTTGTCATTGTATAATTCATGACAAACTCAAGATCTTTCTGCCTCAGCCTCCTAAGGGCTAAAATAACAATTAACAATTACATGCCACCCTCCCCAGTGTGTGTGTGTGTCTATGGGTGTGTGTGTGTGTGTGTGTGTGTGTGATAAAGTTGCTGTAAATTAAAGTCTTTGGGTTATCTTTTCTTGTTCTTTCTTGTCTTTTTAAAAGTCTGTAGGATGGCAGAATTCCACCATCTTACCGAAGAGCTTGAAAGACAAAGAAGCTTTAAGCACTGGAATAATTAGATTACATGGTAACTATTTGGTCCTGGGAGATTTGGTCAAATCTTCATATTTCTTTTCCTACTATCATAAAGTCGATCAACTGTACAGAAATATCTTTGATCAGTACTTCAACTTTATAAAAAAAAATGAGCGTTAAGAGAAAAACTTGAAGGAGAAATGAGAGGATGGAAGAAGTGAACGTGGTGCAGTGCGGCCCACACCAATGACTGTGGAAGTGAACGTGGTGCAGTGCAGTCCACACCAATGACTGTGGAAGTGAACGTGGTGCAGTGCGGCCCACACCAATGACTGTGGAAGTGAACGTGGTGCAGTGCGGTCCACACCAATGACTGTGGAAGTGAACGTGGTGCAGTGCGGCCCACACCAATGACTGTGGAAGTGAATGTGGTGCAGTGCAGTCCACATCAATGACTGTGAAGTGAACGTGGTGCAGTGCGGTCCACACCAATGACTGGAAGTGAACGTGGTGCAGTGCGGCCCACACCAATGACTGTGGAAGTGAACGTGGTGCAGTGCGGCCCACACCAATGACTGTGGAAGTGAACGTGGTGCAGTGCAGTCCACACCAAACCCCTGTGACATTCTGCAGAGAGTGGAGCAAAATCTCAAAATCCACATGGAAGTACAGACTCCAGATAGCCAAAGCAATTCTGAGCTAAAAGAACACCGCTAGACATATAGACATAACTGTGTACAACTTAAAATAACAGAGTATTACTAAAAGAAACAACATGGTATTGGTGGAAAAAAAAGAAAAGAAAACTGCAGATCGATAAAACAAAAGACCTAGTTCATGCAATTATAGCCAACCCATTTTTGACATAGACACCAAAATTTAGTTGATAAAAATACAATATCTTCAACAAATGGTGCTAGGAAAACTAGGTGTCCACATGAAGAAGAATGAACTACATTCTTATGTCTAACCCTGCAGAAACTCCAGATGAATCAAGAATCTCAGTGTAAGATGTACCTCTGAAGCTGCTTGAGGAAACAGTAGACAGTACACTTCAAGGTATAGACATAGCTAAGAATTTTCTGGGCATGGAAATGAGGTCAACAGTTTACAAAGGGGCCCTGGTGATATTTAAAGAGCTGGTATGTATTAAAGGATACAATCAAGTGAAGAGAAGGCCTTAGAATGGAAGAAAACATTCTTTGGTCATACCTCTGATGGAAGTTTAATATCTAGATATTAAAAGAACACATAAACCTAAACAGCAGGAAAACAAATAGCCCAATCAAAAATTGGACTACAGAATTAACAGTGTTCAAACATATAACTAAAATGGCTAATAAATATTCTTTAAAGTGGAAAACATATTTATCATTAGGGAAAGGCAAATCAAAACTGCTTTGGGATGCCATTCTATTCCAGTAAGAATAGACATTATCATAAAACAAATGACAAATACTGGCAAGGATGTGGGGGAAGGTATCTCCAACAGAGATACCTGTGCATCTATGCTCACTTCTTCTCTAGTCACAATACCTGAGAAGAAAAATGAGCCTAGATGGCCCTCAGCTGATGAATGGATAAGAAAAATGTGGTACATTTAAACAATGAAATTCTATACTGTACTAAAGGAAAATAAAATTATGAAATTTTCAGGGAAATAGGACTAAAAAATATTATATTGAATGAGGTAACCCAAGCTCGGAAGAACAAATACTGTATGTTCTGACTTGTATGCAGATCCTAGATTTGAACATTTTGATCTCTGTATTTAAGTTGGAAGGAGTGTCTGCAGATGCAATGAAGCAAGAAAAGAGCCATAAAGGGTTTGGGGTGGGAGAAGAGGTTGTGAGAGAGTGTAATAAAACAGGTTGATAGGAAAGTGGCAGGGAGCAATATGGGTGGGAACATTAACAAGGGGATGGGGGCAGGGAAGTATGGAAACGACGGCTGAGAATGAACTGTCACATATGAGCCTACTGCCTTATAAGCTAACTAAAAATGATTAAACAAACAGATTCACTCCACGTGTGAATAGGTATCCCTGATTACAGAAGGCACAAGGTTTCAAACTAAAATCTCAGTGCCAGGTGAGGGATACCCCCTTTTAAATTCTGGCCATGTAGCCCTCAGAGACTCCAAAAACAATACAGGCTATTGCTACTGTTCTTGGATGCCCACCAGACTATAGGCCTTATTGCTGATGACATCACACACTTTGTGCAGGACACAGAGAAATGGAATTTAAATGGGCTGGATGCAGCCTCTCTGCTGACTACCACTCATAGTCCTGGAAGGTAATAATAGCCTGTGGTGGAGAAGAGTCTTCAAGAACCACACTCAGCTGAGAACCCCTATGCTATAACACTGAACTGCCTGTCAAGAGATGCGATAGTGGCATTAATGTTCTGGGGGCAACCAACCACTCCATGGTTTCAATTTGACGCCTGTTCCATGAGAGGGGATACATGCCTGGTACTGTAGACCTGGATAAAAGCATATGGCTAGCGAGGTCACAGGTGCTGTCAGGGAATCTGATAATTTGGTATGAACATATAATTAAACTGGTTTCTAAATATTTAAGCTTATAAACATAATAATGCATCTCTCAGCTTTGACCAGAGAAGTCTCTTTTGGCACTTGGTGAAGATCAAAGCAGAAACCCTTGATTAGTCAAAGTGCTGGGAGTAAGCCATCATTGGACGCATGGCCCTACCTGACTATGTCTGTCACCCTTCCATGTCTGACAGAGCACCATGAAAGGCAGAGTGGAAAGACTATGGGAGCCAAAGGATGTGCAGAAATTAAGTGAATTTTTTTCTGCATGTTATACAGCCAATATGCTCATTAACACAGTGGATGTGGCCACCTATACAACATTTATACACACATACATATATACATACATACAGAGAAAGAGGAATAGAGAGCATGAGGGTGGGAGGAACACTATTTGGGAAGGAGGACACTAAGAATGGGGAGAAAGGATAAGAGAGAGTACTGAGGGACGAATGCAATCATAGTATAAAGTATGAAATTGTAAAATTAATAATTAAAAAGTCAACACCATGAATAATGGCCTTTTTGAATTTGTTTTGTTTTCATAAGTATATAATCATGGCATAAATCCCAAACACAAAGCCATTGTGTTTGTACAAATGCCCCTATGGTTCCAGAAATGCTAGTTGCATCTAACAAAAACAACCAAGATTAGCAACACCTGCTTTGGAATGTCACCTATTCCACAAAAATATCAATAATAATACAAGAAAGAATTTAGTCTAGAGACATTAAAGAATAAGAAATTACAGAATAATGGCACTCAAACATACTTTTGGAACTCTAAAATTGACTATGCATTTTATTTAATTATATAAAGCATGTTATATGGTTAATTTATCTTCTTTTCCATCCAATCTGCCCTCACTAAGAACTTACAAAATTTTTAATGAGATGCATTAAATCATATTTAATTGATTCTAGATGTTCATATGCAAACTTTCAAACTGTCAAATATCTGGAATTCATTGTCTGCTCACTAGATTCATTAGGATAATGATCACACATGAATAACAGAAACCTTGTAACAGTGCTTCAAACACACTGCTAGCTTACTTGATTTTTAGGTAAATTTTGAGAAGTAAACAATCCAAGAGAGTAACATGTGTTGGCATTCTTAGAGACCTAGGTTTTGACTCTTCTGTGAGTTTGGTCTTCACTTAGATTCTGAGGTGCCATGGTAGTCATTTCATACTTCTGTGCAGCAAGCCAGCTGAAGTATCTGGAAATGTCACAGGGCATTTCTATATCCCTAGAGAAACAAAGAAAAGTCACACTTTACTACAAAAGAAATCAACCAGTATACTTTAAAAAATTGTTTTAGAGAGTCATTTAATGGGATTAAAATCCATGTTGTAACACACCTAAACTAGCTATTAAGACAACGCTAGCCAGCTTCATCATTACCACCTCACACATATTCCCAGTGAGTCACATGTTTCCGATCTCTGTCCCTTGAGTACAAGACCCTGGTAACAAATGCCGTCTCCAAGTATATAGATCAGTCCTGGTTGCAGTTGCTTAAATAAGAATGCCCCCTATAGGCTCATATGTTCAAATATTTGGTCGCCAGTTGGTGGAACTCTTTTGGAAGGATTAGGAGGTGTGTCCTTGTTGGAGGAGGTGTGTCAATGGTGGCAAGCTTTGAGATTTCAGAAGACTGGTACCATTCCCAATATGCTCTCTGCCTCCTGCTTGTGGATCAAGATGTGAGCTCTTAACTGTTCTTGCTGCCATGCCTTTGCTCGGTCATCATGAACTCTAATGCTCCAGAAACATAAACTAAATTAAACACTTTCTTTCATAAATTGTCCTGGTGCTTTGTCACAGCAATAGAAAAAATTTAATATGTGGATGAGGAAATGACACAAAGAGTGTGTCTTACCACCTGCGGGTTGGTGGTGTTATACTGACAGATAAAAGCCAAAGAGCCTGTGAACTAGGACATTGCAATCCATTCACTAAATCGGCAACATAGTCTAGAAGCAAACAACACAAATTTATTTCATCTCTCTGCTGCCACCAGGCCACAGCTGGGCAGTTTATAATTCAACTAGAGTGGTGAAATAGACAGATAAAATACTATGCAACCCCCAAATTATTAATAACAAAATAATAAATTTGAAGTCTACAAAAGATTAAGTGTTGTTCTGTTAGAGTAGATACTATTGAAGGGATTTCTGTTTTGGCTGTGATGGCTAGGAAACTGGAGGGACTGATAATCCTTCTGAAAACTAAAAATACTAAATTAAATATATAGCTGTAATGTTATAAACATTGATGATAAGACAAAATACTAAAATGTTGCCAATCAGAAATCAAGGGTGCAGAAGATGATAACCAGCTGAAGGTTAGTGCTGCTCTTGTCGCAGAAACATCCTTCTGAACCAAGGCATTGGGATTTCATTGGCAACACCACGTGAAACCACATGGATTAGAAGCAAAGCACAGAGTCTGCTCAAATTAAGTTACAATAAATGCTTCTTAGCCTGAAGTGAATCCGAAGTAGTTGTCCCTCCTACCTCCCACAACCACAGAGCTACAAGGAAACATGTCTTGATATTACGGACAAATGTAATAAATTGTCTCTGAGAATCTGTAATCATAAAGCAGTGTTTGAACAGCTTTATGGCTCAAATTCATATCACTTATGTAGACCAAGGGACCTTACTCTATAAATCTGGCGGAAAATCGTCCTGGACATGGTTTCCTTGGTACTTGGAAGAAACAAAGAAAAATCATCTCTGAATTTTTTAAAATAATTCATCTTCATTTTTATTTTTATCCTAAGCATCAGAAATTTTCCTCTCAAAAAATTTTCTATAGGAAAATGAACAACTTGCTATGCATATATCAAGAATAACAACAAAAATCCAAAGCAGATTCAGACAATGCATTCGAGTTGCTAACTGCACACTAGCAAATGGCTATCAAACAGAGAATCAATGTCTGTCAAAAGCTATATCAATGGGTGCAGTAAATCTGTGAAAGAGCAAAATAAATACTTTAGCCAGGAAAATACTATTTCTATATTGCCTCAAACTTTAATGATAGCATAATTCATTTGTATAGTGTTTTTTTTTTTTAAATTAAAAAACCTGTCTCCGTACTCCAGCACTTACTGTTGAGACTCTCAGCTCACCACTAAGGGCACAGGATGCAGGATTTCACGTTGGGTATCAGGTGGTACTGTTCATCAGTGACAGCAGTGGGGACACCAGGGATCTGAGAGTATAGACCCTTAGTTACAGCCAGGCAAACTTCATAAACGTGTTTCAACATCACTGACAATTTAGAGATTTTGCTAAAAATCTTAGCTTTTGCAAATATTCCAGGGCCTGATAAAATGCAGCTAAATATACGAGTAAAATTCTGAAGGCAGTGTCTCTCCCCAACTTCTCAAAAGCTCATCTGCAAAGACCCCAAAGTAGAAAACTTGAAATGATAGAAGGAACTTAAGATATTGAGGTGAAATATATTAGGTTTCATTTCAAAATTGACATAAAATATTTGAAATAACAAATTAACGAAGATTAAAGTACCCTTTCACTCCAAGCTTGAGCAACAAGATTTATTCATGGGGAAGAAGGAAAGGTCCGAACTATGCCTGAGCTGTGCTGGAAAGACAGGAAACGAATGACAAAGGTCTTATTAATAGCATGCATTCAGGTGCTTAAAATGTGGATCAAGTTAGCACTGTGTTTTAATACTATTTTAAATTTTGAGAACACGTTTTAAATGGTAGAAGGTGAGACGGGAGAAAGGGAGGAGAGCAGAGAAATATGTATAACTCAATAAAAACAATAAAAAGAATAAATAAGCTTAATAATTTTAAAAGACTTCTAAAAGTAAACTGTGGGATCTAAGTAAAACTATGTCAAACTTTTCTTTACATGAAACTTTAAAGGGCAAAGGCTTTTGAGTATTGATATTGGCATGTACTGACGTATTGATAATGAATTCAGACTTGCAATGTTTTCTGATTACCCTGGGGCAAAAGATAATAGTTGCTACAGTCAGTGGTGGAGTGGTAGGGTTAACTTTCCCCCTTCAAAACTCTTGCTTTCAAGTCACAATTCTTACTTCCCCTCCTCCGAGTCCCCAACCCAATCCCTCAAGTTGCCTTGCCCAGCCTTAATACAAGGGGAAGAGCTTAGTCCTACCTCAACTTGATGTGCAATGTTTTGTTGACACCCATGGGAGGCCTGCTGCTTTCTGAACAGAAATAGAGGAGTGGATTTGGGGAGGTAGGGTGGAGCTTCGGTTAGGATGTGAATGAATTCATTTAATTAATTATAATAATAGAAAGTTACAATTCTTTTTGCTAGAGATTTACTTTAATCAAGTGTTTTGTGTGGGGGAGGGAGTAAGGGAAGTGCATGTGTGTGCACGTGCCATGGAGTTCACTCCCTCTGCAACTGGAGCTAAAGACGCTGGGAGCTGCTGCTGTGGGGACTGGAACTGAGCTCGGGTCCTTTGCATAAATGCTGCATGCTGTCCACCTCTGGTCCTTTCTCCAGTCCAGCTGACAATTCTCTAAACGTACCTACAAGTTAGTTTATTACGTCTCTAACATTTAAGATGGATAAAAATTCTATGATCCATTTGTCATTTATACTAGGTTTGGACAAAATTTTCACAGGGAAAGCAATATTTACAAAATGAAAAAAAATAAAAACTTTGATCAAAAAACCCTTTTTTAAATCACCAGAATTCCAGACCTCACATTACTTGCCCTACGGTTGCCGTTTTATTTTGTGTGGCACTATTTTTCTTTTGATTATTTTCTCATTCATTTTTAAACAGTGAAACTAAAATCATGAAAAAAAATGGCCACAAAAGAAAGAGAGAAAGAGAAATAAAAGAAATAATAAATAAATAAATAAAATAAAGAAAGAAAGAAAACTGTGGAGAAAGTCAAAGGAAAAGCATGCCCTAAAGCTGAACATCATGTCTTATTACATTCAGGAGGGAAAAGAAGGGGCTTCCAAAATGCTAATAGCAGCACAGCGTTCTGACTCAGACTCTATCCCCCACAGCACCTGGCACATTGCTTTGCATATGTACGTAATCAATATTTAAATGAATGGAGGCTTGCATGTGAAGCTTAGAGTTCTAAAATGCTATATTTCAATATTCTCCCTTAAATCTCACACCTCACACTCATAGTTTTCTAAAGCCTGATAGAACTAAAATTATAGCAGGATTTGGGGACAAGGATAGCACAAATTGCTTAATGTTTGAAAGTTTAATACAGTAGATACCCATCTCTGTGTGAAGACGTTTTTCTAAAGTCACTTTGTAATTAATTTGAAATACCATTCTTTTATCCATAATAAATTTATCTAAGAGCTTGGGGGCTTAACACGCCCATTTGTGATTATTCCCCGTGGCTCTGTGGGGTGGCTGGTTCTAACTTAGGGTTTCTGATGTGCTAGCATCTGAAGCTAGAAGCACGTGGAGCCCTAGCTGGTCTGCTTGCCCAATGGCTCTTCTCATGGGGGTGTCAGTTAATAATTGCTACCAACCAGGCTCAGTTGAAACCGTCAAATAAGTTCCCACATGTGACTTCTCTCTGAACTTGGATTTCTCAGAGTAAATGCAATTTTAGAGTAAATACCCCAAATTATCAGAAGAGCTATGAAAGTTCTCATAACATGGTCTTGGAGTCAGAGTACCGCTTTGCCAGCATCATATTGGTGGCCTTCATCACCTAGGTCAGTCCAGATGATTAGACCTCTTGGTGCAACCAGCAGTATGTAAACAGAAGGAAGGAAAGAATTATGGTAGGTATCACCTAGAGATGCTGTGGTGTCTGCTCTCCACGGAAACCTCAGTGAGTTAGATGTGAACTGGCCTGGCTGGAATTTGTATTAAAACTCACCTTGAAACCATTTTCATATAATTTTGAGCTCAATGTTTACATGGCAAAAAGAATATTTAGACTGTACCAAACTCTTGAAAGGGGGACTAGAGAGATGTATCCAAAGTTAAGATCACTTACAGCTTTTGCACAGATTCAGTTCCCAACACCTACATGACAGCTCCCAACATCTGCAACTCCAGTTACAGGGGACTGGACATTTTCTGGCATCTGAGGGCACTGGACACACACAAGGGGCACATATATACATGCAGGAGTTCATACATAAGATAAAGTAAAGTAAACTGTTTCTTAAAATTATGAAACAAGGCCAGATGGTGGTGACACACGCCTTTAATCCCAGCACTTGGGAGGCAGAGGCAGGCGGATCTCTGTGAGTTCAAGGCCAGAGATCTGTATCTGGTCTACAGAGTGAGTTCCAGTACAGGCTCCAAAGCTACATAGAGAAACCCTGTCTCATAAAACACAAAGCAAAACACACACAAAAAAAATTTGAAACAAGACTTTAACTCCATTCATGATAATAATTTGTCAAACTCCCCAGCGGTGTTCATGGCCTTTTAAAGAATATACCTGTGTTGCTTTTGTGAAACAAAAGAAGTAATATTACCATTATCTCTGGTAGATAAATCTTATTCCATCTGATTGTCCTACACAATCTGGGATGTAAAGTACAGTCTTATCCTTTCTCTTGGTCTGATTAGAAGGGTTAGCTTTGTCCTGCTAGTGTAGTCAACAACAGAGAGGAAAGTGGCTCTCCTCCACACTCTGTCAAGATGTTCACGTGGCACATTGATTTCATCTTCATAACAACCCACAAAGCACATGTGATTGGCTCCACAAATGAACTGAAAGTTTCTAAATATTTAGAATCTTACTCAAGAAAATGGAGGATTAGTTGTGAGATTCCAACTTTTTTTTTCTTATACCATCTTATCTCATGGGCCAAGGTTGGTTTACGAGATGTAAATTTATAAAAATATACACATGTTTATATAACTTTCCCATTTTATTGTTTATTTATTTATGTGATTTTTTGAAGCAGGGTTTCTCTGTGTGACAGTTCTGGCTATCAAGGAACTCACTTTGTAGACCAGGCTGGCCTCAAGCTCACAGAGCCTGCCTCTGCCTCCTGAGTGCTGGGATTACAGGTGTGTACCACCACACCCTGCTAGATTTTCCCACTTTAAAATTGTATGTATTTATTATGTATATAACAAGATTCCACTTCAGATATAGGAGGACTTTCTAGAAATTGGTTCTCTATTCCATACGAGGTTGTGGGGAATGTTCCAAGGCTCCAATTCCGTTCCTCAGGCAGCACACGCCCTTCCCATGCTGAGCCCTCTTTCTCTGTAACATGTATATATAACAGAAAGGATAAAATGACCGATATTACCTATAAACTTTATATACTATATATCCATAATATGTATATTATATAAACTCTCTCCAAAAGGTGATAGTATAAAAATATATGCCAAAGATAGGATAATTTTTGAAAAAAGAAAATACGTTCTAGTTACTCTTCAGTTCATTTGATACATGAAATGAAGGTGAATTCTGTATTCACATAGCTTCTGCCAGGGACTCCATGCGGACATGAGTCACTCCAGCAGGTGGAGTGACAGAGGGCGGAGCTTTTGGAGACACACATGTGATGCTGTAGTTCCACCACAGCTACCGGAAGGCTATTACGGGGAGCTCTGCCTTGCGGGGCATCTCTGTGATTTTTCAAGAGAAGCATCTCGGTAACATTTTTATATTGTTGTTCTTTCAGGTAAACAGGAATTTAAAAATACTTTTACTTTTATGGTAAAGAGAAGGATTAATTTAAATATTTACTTCTGTATTTTGGGGTAGGGTGGGTTACATGCATTCCAAGGTCAGAGGACAACTTTTTTTAATTGTTTTTATTGAGCATTCCCTTCCCCTCCCCTCCCTTCCCCTTCTACCCTCTCCCAAGTTACTCAGGAGATCTTGTGGGGGACAACTTTTCCAGAGCTGGTCCCCTCCTTCCATATGTGGGTCCTAGGGAGCATCAGGCTTCAAGCATGTTTACCCACTGAAGACTACATTACAGCCTTCTGCAAAAACCTAAACTAAAGACGTCAAAAACATTAAATCAGACTTTGAAAGATAGATGTATTATTTAAATATTAGCACAGAAGCTCTCTTGAATGTGAGCCATTAAAGTTTAAGTTGTTTATCTCTTAGACAGATTTAATTTAATGTCATGCAAAGCAAACAGACCCTTACTTATTCTAGTCAAGAAATGTTGAACCATTGCAGCTACTTCCTATTAAAAGAGAAAAGACAAATGGAGCAATAATCCTCTGTGTGTGTCCACAGAGCAGATTCACTTGAAATGTTTGTGAAACAGTATTCTTATTTCTAGTGGTTAATAGCTGTACATGTACAGGTGTCTTGGGTTTTGCTGTGATAAACCATGCACAGAGTAGGTAATACAGTCAGACACGCCAGTCAAGGTCAGGTAATTAAGTTTTGTTTTTACGGATTCTGTTTCAGTAGCTATGCTGTGGCTTGTAAATATTCTTTTTTGTACTAAATTTTTACACCACAGCTAATACTAGTCACATGTGCAATTTCAGAACTATATATGGACTTCATAGCTATCTCATAACCAAATTGAGTGTATCCTTCCTGCTCTGCAGGGAACAGGTATTATTTATCTGTTTGTATGTTTATTATGGAGCAGGGCATGCCTGGCAAGGTGCACATGTGAATCCAGAGAGGACAACTTAAGAGTGCCGATTCTCTTCTTGCACCATGTGGGTCTTGGAGACCAAGTTGAAACCATCATGCTTGGCAGCAAGTGCCTTTACTCACTCTGAGCTATCTCACATGCCAAGCAATACAATCTTAATGGTGATTTTTGTGTTGCTATTTCCCTGAACAATTTGCATACACGAGGCATCCTACAACAGTTTCTGATACTGTTTTTCTTGGAAAGTTGACATAAAAGTCACAAAGAGTATGAAAGAATGCCTGCTCCCTTGTTCTTTCTGTGCTTCAAGCACACGCCACTGTACTTGACTTCCAAGTTTTACAAGCACCTGTGAGTTTAAGAAAGGCGTTTTGTCTTTCAAATAAATCTCTTATCTCTGGCTCTGTTCAAGGTTCAGTTCTACTGCAGGGGTTGATGCTGTAGTGTCACAGCCCTGGAGTGGGAGTCAGTTAAAGGCTTGACCACACCCTCCTGTGAGATAAGAAGTTCACAGCATCAAATTCATGGGTGGCCATTAAGGCAGTAATCCCCAAACACTGTGTCTCTAAGCAATCACAATTAAAGTAGGGTGGCATTTGGTAGACCTTCCCAGTTTAGCTAATCAAGTGTTCCATCTCTTACAGTGATCACCCAAAATTGTCCCTAAGAAATGGATCAAACCTTTGTTTTCTTTTTTAAGAAAATACTCAAGTACCAGGACCTGATCCTGGCTAGCTTCTGAGATCATACTACATTGGATTTATAAAAGGCAGTATAAAAATAGACTGGAAAATGTTCTCGATTCCCCTCCCAGGTACAATAGTCTTATTCATGAGCATTAAATAACCTTTGCTCCACTGACCGGCTACCATAAAATACCACAAAATTATCTAGTTAGTACTTCTGAAAAGCAGGCATGATGACCGTCTCACTGGGCACCACTCAGGTGGGTAATAGATCTTATTTTCTCTTTCCCACGATGAATCCACCTTGAAGGCAGGCACGCTGGCTCATGCCTACAATACCAGCACTTGGAAGGCAGAGGTAATAGAATGCCCTTGGTTCAAGGTCAACCATGACTGCACTGTTAGTTCCAGGCCAACCTGACTACAGAACAAGACCCTGTCTCAAGCAAAAATCCACTTTTGTCTTCTAAAAAGTATTCTAGCTTACAAAATGTGGTTTCTTCAGTCAATAGGCTTCCAGGGACTTCTTCAGCATGGCTAGAACCTTCTTTTTATATGAAATAAAACATAAGTAATCTTTTCTTTACAGGTACAGGTCAATTCCGTGCACCCTTGTTTAAACTAAGTTATGTGGGCATTTCGGCAAGGAGCACTCCTTTGTCTTAGAAGAGACAGATGCTGTCAGTCTTGGGATTCCTCTAAAGACTTCTAAGGCAGAAGAGGTTGAAGATATCTAAACACATGACTGGTAGGGTTGTCTGTTTGCCAGTTTGAAATATTTATGGGGTAGTTCTACTGAAAATGCTTTTTTTATATAATCTGGCAATATTTCCACTGCATTGCAAAGAGTCCTTTGTAACCACTGTCTTGTGCATGTTGGGAAATCATTCATACTTGGTATCTTATCGGCAAGTCCTTTTCAACTGAGCCATATTGTTGAGGCTGCTCACACTCCAACATGAGGCCAACAACAAGGCAGCAAATTTTCTAAAACTAACCCTAAATGCTGTTTAAAACATTTTGGTTTTCAAGAACCAGAAAAGTCTCTAATATTATTTCATTGAATTTTAGCATTTATGTAATTTTCCCAAAAAAATAATTGTTAAAAAGAAAAAGCACTTATACTCTTGTTTATATAAAATTGGGGTGTCTGTGGATTTAACTGACTCTTCAGTACCAGTGGAATTACTGGAGATGTGAAGCAGAGAGAAGGTAGTGACACTGATTGACATTCCAATCTTACTCTCTCTACTGACTGGAATTGTTCCTTGTGTTTATTGAAATGATAACATCTTGCAACAGGTTATGAGGTTAAATAAGAAAATGCATTTTAAAAAATCCCTAGTAAAATATCTAGCTCATACAGAGCTGTGATAAGCGTTTATTTACTGGCACAACTAAACGAGAAGACGGAAAGAATATTTGCAAGAGATTATACTTACCCCACCCTGGTGACAAAGCCAAGCTCTTAGAGAGCATGTCCGGGTTCACTAGCCAGAAATTTGCCTAGATTGCTCTTTTGGAAAGATTTCTCACCACAGAATAAGATATGGGTGGTCATAAACCCCACTCCCTCAACCTGAGGAAACATCGTTAGGTTTACTTCACCCCAGGGAAACATATTAAAATTCCATATTTCTCTCTGAATCTTTACTCCCAGTGAGTTAGTGAACTTGTCATCTGTATATAAAGAAGATTTGCTTTCAAGGAGAATGAAAAATGGTTTTCTTCTATAATCAGGGACTTAACTCTCTTTCCTCCCTGGTAACACACGCCATCGTGCCTGGCTCCCTAGCAACCGTGTCTCTCTATCAGACAGCTTTATTTGAAGCAATCTTCACTGGAGAAAGGATAGCACAAAAAAGCACTGATGTAAAAATAAAAGAAAAATGTCTAGGCTTACTTTCTTGGGATTCTAAGCATATTTTTCCTTGTATAATTTTATTGAAAGAAATTAAATTAAAAGAGCATAGATTTATCACAGGGATGAAGATATAAGCATCTTTTCAGGAAAGTGGTATGCTATGTTGAAAGAATATAATTGGTAAATTATGATGGAACAATAATAGAAGGAGCAATTCTTTCCAAATAGAAAGTTCTCAAAAGCAACATGCCAAATACTTCACAAGAGCATTGTGTCATATGTGACTAAATGCAATTTTGACACAACAATCTGTACTTTGAGTGTATCCGTCCTGCAGCCTAAGGGCTCTCTAATTTCTATATTGAGTTGGTTTGCCGCGTCAAAGGTCTGGTAGAACACAGGAAAGTTTAAGCAAACAGTTCATTTTATTTGAAACAGATTTACTGCTGTCATCAGGAACACTGTGTTCTACAGAGCAACATTTTATGGCTCATGCATTTGATAGGCTAGTTCATCCCTCAGAAGCTGCTGCTAGTGCCTAAACCTGCCCCGGGGCTCCGATCCAGCCTCCAGCAGTAGCTAACACTAACACAGTGACCCAGACACCCAGACTCAATCTTGTATTTCCCCATAAGGTCATTTATGTTCCTGTCCAAAGGAGGGAACAATAAAAATAAACCTATACATTACAAAGATGATTGATAGTCTAAAACCAGAAATATTTTCTGTGGAAGATAATCATAATTTTTTCATTTTAAAGTACTTTATTTTAAGGGAAATGATAGCTGATTATGAGAAATTCATTGATAAATGAATATTTTTTATGGTTTTTATATGTCTATAGATGTATATTTTTAAAAGTACATATTTGATATCATCTATCGACAAGCAAAGATGTTTTTCACTAATTAATAAGAATTAAACTACTAAATATATAATATTAAATTTAAAAAGTATGTACTGTACCTTTAAAGTCATACTTTACTTAGGTAATATTATATCTTCTGGAGTCTTTGATGGAGTTGAAGAATATATAGTTATAGTTTTCCTTAGTTAAGATAAAAGATAAAGTAGATATAAATATTGTAACTGTAATTCTTGCTTGATACTTGTTTTGTTATATGTAATTTTACTATGTTAAAGTTAAAATCTTCTTTTTTATGTAAACAGACAAGTGGAGGTGATGTGGGATTCCCCTCTGTATGCTGTGAATACCAATGGTTAATAAAGAAACTGCCTTGAGCCTATAGCAGAGCAGAGTAGAACAGAGTTAGGTGGAGAAAACTAAACTGAATTCTGGGAGTAAGAAGGCAGAGTCAGAGAGAAGCCATGTAGCCCCACCAGAGACAGATGCCAGACAGAACCCGGTAAGCCACAGCCTAGTGGCGATACACAGAAGAATGGAAATGGGATAATTTAAGATATGAGTTAGCCAGAAGTACACTTAAGCTATTGGCCAAACAGTATTGCAAATAATACAGTTTCTGTGTGATTATTTCAGGGCTGAGCTGCCGGGAACAAACAAATGGCCCTTCTACAAAACGTAGGTATATGTTGTTTTAGGAAAAATATTTTAAATAAATGCTTCAGTTTTAAATTTGTATTTAAATGTATTTTTAAGAAATACATATAATTATACAGGTTCATGGAATATATTATTGGCTTTTATTTGAATGTACATTTATCTAACACATAAAAGATTACACACATTTCATCCCATAAAATTAGAATAAATATGCATGAGGTAAAAAGTGTAGAATTTTCTGAGGTAAAATATATATAATTCTTATGCATTTGTTAGAAATAAATTTATTTTTTATAATGCAAATGAAAGCTTTGATAATAATCTATTCACAGATATGCAGAATCTCAAGCTTCTATTTTAAATATTTTATATAATGTTATCTTGAAAAGTCTCTAAGACAAAAGTGAACATGCATTATTCCATATATATATATTATATGTACAAATATATATATTTCCCATCATATCCTGTAGGCAGCAAATCAAGATAATTATTAAACCTCATGTTGTAACTTAGAGTGAAGTGTCCTATTACTATACACTGGGAGAAATCTATGCATTTTAAAATTATCAGACAGCTTTATACCCCTTCAAGGGCATGTTCTGCAGGATTTGAAGACCTCTTACCCTGCATCTTAAGGCTCACAACACCTCCTGACATTGTCAAGCAAAAACATTACCATATGGGCCATGGAACACTTTATATCCAAATTGTAGCAATAAACACCATATATATGACACCACTAAAGTATTTATTGACCTAATTTAAGGAACAGTTACTCAACACTCCCTAATCTCCGACCACTGTTTTAAGGACTGAAAATGCAAAATTCTAGAAAGACAAAAAGGACTCACATGACTGTCATGGTTCAAACTTGCAATGTACTCCTGATTTGAATGTTTAGTTTTCAAATGCTGAAACCGCTTTAATAGGTTCTAGAAACCTTGTAGAATGAGACAAGCCAAAGAAAGTGGGTTGGGGGGGGCTGATATCATGGCCTCCCTAATTCTTGCCTGCTGGGTATTAAATTATGTTTGCTTCCCTGTTTAGGTTTAACGTTTCCAATGTTTCCTCAGGTCATTTATCATCCACTGCTCCCTCTACAAGACACATTCTGGTTGAAAGAAGTTCTTTGCTGAAGATATGTCTGTGGAGGAAGCACACACTCAGTTCTGAAACGAGATTGGACTTAATTCCAGGTAAGTACTCTCTCTCCTATCCAGTACTGGGGCTTCTACAAAGGCACTGCTCCTGTGTTGATGGGCTTGGTACCTCTTGCTCTTCAGGAAGGCTAGTTTTACCATTGATCACATGAGCAACAGAATATGTTGGTCATTTTGTATGTTTTTCTTCTCTCTATCACACTTCGGGATATGGAAGGCTCTGTCCTATCCAGATCATCCCTTCCTTCTTTCTTTTCTCTGTTGGTCCCTTTCCTCTCTCCTAATCAGTCTGAAGGTTTCTTTTTCCTTATTTATATTTGGATAAGTCTTCCAAATTTACCTATATTGATTAGCATTGATATATGTTTCACTACTGGTATCTTAAATGTGAGAGCCCTTAGATACAAATTACATCCTTGTAGGAACTATTTCTACGTAATCAAAGATAACTCTCATTGTACAAACAGGAGCACGAAAAGTGAGAGCCATAGCAGTCAACTGCTTCAGGTGAAAAACAGTCAGAGCACTTAACTATAGGTTAAGCCTCCTCTGTCTTGAAATTCTGCAGCCATTATCAAAAAGGTAGAAATGGATAAGTAGGTCAAATATTCCACCATAACATTCAAAGAAAGGAATTTAATGTAAGATGCACCAGTGGGAAATGAACAACAAAATATTAGATATCTCTAATTCTTGAGACTTTGGTTTTAATATATGAAGAAAGAAGTTGGCATATATAAAGACTATTTTATAAAAAGGATCAAAAAAGGATAAATGTTTGCAAAGATTATTTTAAGTCTACTTTTCCTTCTTAAATATCAAAAGAAAACATGTTCAATATGGCAGAACTTATATTCCAAGAATAATATTAATAATAAAATTAAATTGAAATAAGAAGGGAAGTCATAAGGTAGACTGCATTGTATATTGAGTCAAATCTGCACAGATGGACTTTACCACTGAGTTCAGCTCTGAGAGATAGACAGTCATTGGTAGACCAACTTATATTTCTTGTTGCATTCTAGCAAATATCTTGGTTTTAGAGTAGGAAATCTTCAAGTTGCCTCTAGTTCTGAAGTTGTATGGTCTTTGTATGGTTTACAATAGCATAGAGAATCAGAAGTTAAATGTTTAAAAGATATTAAGTTGTTCCAAAATCTGACCAACTCTATTATTTCAATGAGAAATGGTTCATCATATAAATAGAAAATTGGCCCTACAAAGTAAAAACAAAATAAGGAATTGATACTATTTAAAAGTAGGAACCTAAAATTCAGATTATTATAATCAAGCATGTTAAAACAAAACCAGTGTTCTTTAAAATAAAAATGTGGTTAACTGGTCACATAAAAATTCAACTTTTAACTCCCCCCAAATTATCTACAAAAATGTGTACATTAAGACTATTGCCTTAATATTCTGAAAAGAAAAATAAATATCTTATGACTTTTCTTCACACTTTCCCCTGTGTTTTAAGAAAAATTTTAAAGAAAACTGGTAAAATTGTCTACTTGTAGAAGGCATAAATTCAAAACTATCTAATACTAATTTCTATAGTTATGTTGTCTAAATCTAAGTGGAAGGAATTTAATTATCCATACTTTCTGAGGGTATTCTCAGAGCTAAAATCTCTAAATGAAATGGTCATACTGAATTAGAAACATTAAGGGAGACATCACTGCTATCTATCTAAGAACTTAGTGACTGTCTCTCCCACATGTTCTAGTTTTCCAAGTACTTCACATCCAAGACTCAGTCAAGAAGATAAAAATCAAACCTGTGAGTATTTTTCTATTCCCTACAATTTATTTCACTGACATGCTGTCTCTGGAAACCAACCTAACCCAGCTCACTCTTATTTGAAAAGGTAAATCAAAATAAAATAGGAACTAGTCTAGACTGGATTATCAGCAAGAAGTCCTTTGATATTGCTATAAGATGCTTTGGTCTAAACAATAAGCATACCGAATTCAGGATTTCTAAGAATTTTCCATGGCTTTTCTCATCATTTATTCATAAATATTTTCCTTGAGAAATTACTTTAGACTCTTTACCTTTGTGTCTTTGAGAATCCTACATTCTTATTGTGAGACAGCAGATAATAGACCTTATAAGCGAGCAGAGAATATCATATACTAGAAGATGAAAAAGAACTATGGGCAAAATAGTAGAGTAGAGAAAAAATGCTTAGAGGGTAAACCAAGATGAAGAGGAGACAAACAATATAGAATTTGCTCCAAGGTTTGCATCAGAGTACCTGGAAGGTGGTAGATCCAGCAATTGGTGCTGAAAGAATTGAAGGAAAACAAGCAGCCAGAGGGAGAGTGGTTGGGCATGTGGCTTGGAGCTTGTGTGCTGAGATTGAGATGTCCACTAGAAATGTGCATGGCATGATACCTTTCATTCTGCCTCATAGTATGATGGAAGAGGCATGGTACTTTGTCAACCACATTCAGATTTCTGGGGGAAACTGGAAATCTCTAAAAAAAGAAACAAAAGAATAGAGATAGTCAAGAAACTTGTTATCTTCCAATAAAAAAAGTATAAATAAATATCTTAGGTTTTGGATAAATAAATTTAAAAATATTTCCATGTAGCTTTAACCTCAGCATTTGAGAGGCAAAGGCAAAAAGATCTTTATGAGTTTGAGGCCAGCTTCATCTACATAGTGAGTGAGTTCCAAGCCACCTAAGGCCACATAGGAGAGCCTGGCAGAAAGATATGCATAAGAATATGGAGTCTGATGCAAGGCACTGCTTCCTCTCGGGTCGCACAGGGTTCCATTGCCCAGAGACTCTGATTCTAAAGGAGAAAATGATTGATGGACTTTGCCCCAATATTAAACTTTTAAGAAGGTTGTTCATCAAAATACTTCATGAAATATCTGGTTTAGGAGCTAGGGAAATGGCTTAGTTAGCAAAATGTTTTTAGAGCAAGCACGGAGGTCTAAAGTTTGATCCTTAGCACCCACATAAATGCCAGGTATAGTAACATGCATTCACAACAGTCCTGGGAAGGCGGAGCCCAGCTAGGCCCTGGAAGCTTTCTGGCCAGCTGGTGCAGCAGAATTAGTGAGGTCCAGATTCAATGAGTCTTGTAAAAAGAAGTGAAGAACGATTTAAGAAGACATCTACTGTTGACCTCTGGGCCCCATACCTACCTGCGTGTGCACGCACACACATTTACACACACACACACACACACACACACACACACCTGTACATAGTCCTATACACATGCACATACACACAGAAATATCTGTTTATGAAATCTAGATGGTAAAAATATGGTCTCATAGTCTCTTTTAAAAACTTTTTTTTTAAAAGTTACAAACTAAAATTTGTAATGCATTGACATTTCAAAGGGTTGCTGTTTCTGTGGGTACAAAGCCAGACAGTCTCTCCCCGTGTCACTTTCAGAAGTTTCTACCTTAAGCACTTGGTCTGCTTTTCAGTGTGTGTCCTAAACAAACATCTGGAGGAAACATACTCACACACACACACCACACACATACCAGACACTCACACACACACGCTCACACATACATCACACACATTTACACACACATACATATTCACACACAGTCACACACCACACACACACTCACACACCACACACACACTCACACACCACACACTTACACATACACATGCACACACACACATATGTGCACACACAAGCCCTTTCTACTATAGTCTTTGCATTTCATATGTCTAAGGTACTTGACCCATATCAAACAGTTTATGTAAACATAATGAATAGGAAAATATCATAAAATGCAATCCATATGTGCCCCACTATACATGTATATACAACATACATGTGCATACATGTCTACCAAATATTTGTACACATAGGTAATTCTGTCCTTTGTGCCTGCCCTGTCAGGATGCCCTTAGCATCCTGACCTAAATGTGACAGTAGACAGCAAATGTTGATTGTTTCTCAGTATCTGAAATTCACTTTAGTTATCGAAATACTTTTAGAATAATCCCAGCTCCCTTCTCATTTTTCTTCCCAGGAAAATGACCAAAATGTTGGAAAGGATGAAAGAAACTAATTTTCAGACATTTCTCAAGATATATTCTGTCTGTTCTTCAATAGTCATAAGTGGATTCTTAAAGATAAAATGTATAATTAGAAAAGAAAAATCAATTCACTTTGTAACTACAGCAGAAGCAAATCAAATTATTCAGACATGATCAAGACAGACATTTTGTGATTCATATAACTTCCTGAGCAGTGTTATCCCAAGCCTGAGCCCATCCGTTACCACTGTTAGTCTGATAATTTGGTGTGTTTTCATTTCTGTAGAGCTTAAGTAATGTTTGAAAAAAACAAATTGTATGTTAATGATGAGTAAAACTTGTTATCAAAAGAGTTGCCATTATGTTGCTTTAAACCTGTTTATTGAAGTATAATCCCATTTTCTAGCTTTTAAGGAGAGGCGACAGCTATCTGGAGTTAATTACTGTTTCATTGCTAGTATGCCGTTAATTACTGTTTCATTGCTAGTATGCCAGAGCAAGCACAGTTAAGTGTTCAATGTTCCAAAGTAATTGGCAAAGACTTAGAAAAACCAGGACATATAAATTTGCACTAACAACCTAGGCTAACTAGTAAAATGGAAATAAATACAAGAATTTAGTGATTACCACACACTAAGCCAAAGAAAGGGCTGATAGAAAGCACAATCTGAGAACACAAGTCAACAAAACCTGAGCAAGATCTGACACGCACGAGGATTTCCGATGAAGCAGTGTGCTCGGGCAGCCTCTGCTAAATCAATGAGAACATGTACCTGACAGGGAAATCTATGTTAATAAAGGGCCACCATAAATGGCAATGCTTTATGGCTTAGCAAACTATATTAGCACACTGGGGAAACAGAGTCATCACCTTGTACATGCAAGGGGAACAATACCTCCGATATCATTTGTCATACAAACTAGAAAAATGCAGCAAAGATGGTTGATTTTTTTTTCTGATTGGAAGAGCATTCTCCTGGCTTTCACAAGGCCATGGGTTCAATCCCTAGCACCGGAGAAAAGAAGACTAACTAAGATTCCGCAGGTACAGCAGACTGTCTGCACGAACTGCATTATGTAACGTCTCTACCTGTTTGATACTGAAATATTAATATGGGAGTAGATGATAAAACTCCACAGATTAATGGCAGTGTTGCAAGTGATATTACAAACGTATTTTCATCATTATGGTCACGTTTGTAATCTGATTGCCTAAATCTTTAAATAGTCCATAGAACATGCGCTGTTGAGAACACGGTTGCAGGTGGACTTCGTTTTTCTTAAAACATCGGCCAACTACTTCAAATCATAAAATGCTTCTTCTGGAACGTTTGAGGTGGAGCTCACTAATAAAGAAAAACAGATGTTTTGCTATGAGGTGAGGACAGTGCAGTTGGGCCACACATGTTTACAGGGCAAACATTATCAGGATGGCAAACAGTCTGTGTGCTTGACAATAACCCAACGGTACCTGAAAATCCCCATGAGGCAAACAGTAGCAAATAAATCATAGACGAAGTCAATATTGTAACTTTCTACTTTCTTTGTTCAAATATGCATCTCTAATTTACTTTACGCCTAGCCTCAAATATACCACCAACACTCCTATATCAAATGATGTTCACTTTCTGTTCAGCATCAGAGATAAAAGTTTTCTCACTTTCATGTCTTACCCATTTTGCCTCAGTACTTCCTGATTCTCCATTCCAGTGAACTGTCCTTCATCTCCAGGTCCCCCAGGTGCTTCTTCACTGAGCATCCCTTAGGGGCTGATGTCTGCACATCCTAGACCAGAGTCCTCCCTGAACTCCTTTGTCTCCTAAAAATATAAAAGGGTTTAGAGCAAGAGAGACATGCATGGAAAAGCCAGTTCTATCCCTCACTAGGGGTACAACTCCTGTTTGACAGATGGACCCTAGTTTCTCATTTATGAGCTGAGAATGCTACCATGTGTCTCTCAGTATTGGCTGTGTCTCAGTATTATTACTAAAATTAAATCTTTTAGCACAGTGCCTGGCACTAAGTAAATATCTATAAACTACTGCTATAATTATTATCACCTGTTCTCCCAGAACTCCTTGCCATAATTCTAGAATAGTGTTTATCAGATTGTGTGCATGAACACTGGCATTTTCTTTAGCTAGATTAGCTCTGTTCAGCTTTGTATCCCCAATATTTAAGTGTAATTACATATGTGTGCTTAATTAATGTATGCAGTGGTAAGGAAATCACTAATCCAGTACACATTATTAATGTTTATTATATTTTTGAAATAATAGTCTCAATGTGTGCTTTCAAATATGGTTATTACCTTTCCACATATAAAGCACAACCTAAAACTATATTAATGTCAAATTAAATAAAAGAAACTATCCCATTTATATGACAAAAGCAATGAAAGCTGATTTAAAAGGCAATAGACATAAATATTAGAAGTGAAAACTATAGTGAGTGAAATAAAACCTTCTGTTGATTGGATTAGGAAGTGTGCTATGGCCAAGCAGTGGTGGCGCACACCTTTAATCCTGGCGCTCAGAAAAGCAGAAGCCAGTGCATCTCTGAGTTTGAGGCCAACTAGGTCTACAGAGCGAGTTCTAGGACAACCAAGGCTACATAAAGAAGCTTATCTTGAAAAACAATACAAAAACAAACAAACACAAAAGGTGTCCTATACACAGGTAAGAAAGAGAATTAATGAACTGTAGGATATGTGTAAGAAAAAGTAACCTGTAACATATATGGAACAAAATTTTTGGCTTAAATATCATTCAGTACTTAAGAAGGCACTTTACATACATGGGTGGTAAAAGCAAATTAAATATGTCATAAATTCTTCAGTCATATAGGGTCTAATGACATAAATCATGCTGTATTAAACTATTCTAATTTATTATTATATATTGGACATAACTTTATAAATTGTTTCCAGTGACTAATATTTATTTGATTTAGTTATCTTTATTTTTCCTGGCATTAAAACTGGCATTCCTTTAGAATGGCATTACAAAGTAATATTTCTGTGATGACAAAAGACTTCAGAATTTAGGCAGAATGCATAGTTGAGTCAGTTTCTCGAAGGAGAAAAACATTACACACTAAATGTAGCTTAGAAACTTTAGGTAACCAGAGTTGTAATCTCTACCCTGAATTTACCGTTCAAATTACCAACAAAAGCATGAATAATCATTAACTTGCCTTTCATGCTGGATAACTTTCCAAACACAAGATGAAAGGAAATTCTTCATTCATCTCCTTCAATATACACTATGGTTTGAGTTTTCAATGTCCCAGAAAGGCCTGTGTTTCAAAGGCGTGGCCTGCAGAAGGGTGGGCTGGGAGATGGTGATGGTAGAATCATTGTAGATGAGGTCCAGTGGGGGACTAAAGTCATTAGGAGCATGACCTCAAAAGGGATAGTAGCTCCCTGAGCAGTCTCCTCTTCTGACTCCGTGTTCTTTCATATGCTCCTCGCATGACATGACCTTTACAAGAGTCTGAAGAAATGTGGTTGCCTAATCTTAGACTGAAATCTGTAGAGTCAGAAATCAAAATTAACCTTTCTTATTATAAATCTGGCTCAGACATTTCTAATACAAAGCTGGCAAAAACAATATGGAACTAATAAAATTTTGGTCTTGTCATGAAGTGGTGCCCACGATGTTCTTCATTAGACGAGGGAAGACAGAGTGTTGGAGCCATCTGGTCTTGAAATATAAGGAGGTTCTGGTTCCCAATGATTCCCTGGTGGATAGTCAGGGCGACATGTACAATTCTGGGATGGTGGAACCCATTATATAGCTAAATCCCACTGCAGCAGAACAGGAAGAACAGAACGTTCAAGAGCAACCTGCTGGGAATGCAGAATGAGCCTGAATTCAAAATAACAAAGAAGAGGGTGTAGAGATGCCATCTCAGAGTAAAAAGGAGGGAGGATCAGGTTCCCATCCTTTCCCACTGGATATTAGAAATACCTTCATATAAATAAAAAGTTGGAGATACCTGCCAGTCAGCACCATTTCACAGGAGAATATGTTGAGTTTAGTGGTTCACACTTGCCTCATATTGCCCAGTCAGTAGACTTACAAGTGTTCTATTTCTTCATTAATTCAGTTGTTTTGAAATTCTCCTTGCTTTCAGGGAGGCATGGGGGAGGGCAGGAAGCTGCCTTTGTAAGAAGTTGTTGGCTGCAGTGAGGAGGGTTCCATTCTCTTTGTATCCAAATCAACCTCAGCACCTTTCTCCAGAGGTCAACATCTACCTAGCAGCACAGTCTGGCCTTATGCTTGGCATCTAAAGTGGTCCCAGCTCACCAACCATGCTCATGTGCCATCACTTGTTCATTCACCCACTCTGGTACAGTAAAGCCAAATCATCTTGGTTCCTATGTTCCTCTGAGTCCTTTGCATTCTCCTGAGTGCACTTTGTTCCCACCCACACAGTAGTACCCCTTCTCCATCATTCACATGGTTTGACTTGTATCCTCATTTCAGAGCACACCTGAATTGTCCTCTGTTCCAGAAAATCATATAACATTATAGTTGCTCAACTTTGCAGCCCATGCCTGACACACTCTCTCTTTCAATAAATATGATTTTTATATAAATATGCATGTGTGCATGTATGTGTGTCTATATATATGTACACACACACACATATATGTGTATGTGTGTGTGTGTGTGTGTAAAATAAAGCAGGAATTAAGTTGCCACTACCACTACCTTAGGGTCTTTTGAAGATCAGAAATTTTAATATAATTTTGAAAACCTTAATTTGAATATAAAAATAGTTACAGAGGATGGAGAGATAGCTCAGTAGTTAAAAATACTTGCTGTTCTTCCAGAGGACCTAAATTTGATTCCCAGCACCCACATGATCGCTCACAACCCTCTGTAACTCCAATTCCAGGGGACATAACACTCTCTTGGACCCCTTAGGGATTGCACATACATAGTATACATACACACATGCAGAAATACACTCATACACATAAAACCTTTTAAAAGTTATAAAACTTATTCAAGCCATAAGAAAACAGGTCCTTTGACATCCAAAATTTGAATACATTTTGTGTTCAAAATATAGACTAAGAAATAGGATATTTGGGAGAGGATTTGTGTTTCATGCTTGAGCTCTGTATTCAATATGCAATACCACAAAAATAGTTAAAATTAAATAGAACTTTGTGCACTAGAAGGCTCCCATATTGCCTCTTTTAGTCTATTCACTATGATGGGCAACCAAACTGATAATTTCTTACATCAGAGAATAATGCTTTTACTTTATATAAATTACACTGTGTATTGGCTATTGTGTCTGGGTTCTTTTAAACGTTGTTTTCTTTTTAAATAAGGATAGAAAAGAGAAAAGGGAAGATAAGAGGAGGGGAGGAAATGGAAGGAAAAGGGAGAGAAGAGAGATGAAAAGAGAAGATGGGGAGGAGAGGAGAGAGAAGGGAGAGGAAGAGAGGAGAAGAGAAAGAGGAGAAGAGACAGAAAAGAGGGAAGGGGAGAGGGGAAGAGAGAGGAGGGGAGAGGAAGAGAGGAGAGGAGAAGAGAAGAGATGAGAGGAGAGGGGAAGAGAGAGGAGAGGAAAGGGGAGGGGAGGGGAAGGGAGGGAAGTAGAGGAGGGGAGGGGAGAAGAGAGGAGTGGGGAGGAAAAGAAAGAAGAGAGGAGAGGCAAGAAATAAAGTATCTCTATGTCACAAACTGAAGGAAAAGAGCCAACTATTATCCAATTTGAGTCCCTTTGTGTTAAGGGGATGTGTACTTCTCCTATAACTTGATAGTGAACTGGAAAGGCGGCAGCAGGAGGTCAGTCTAGTCCGTTGTTGTTTTATTTGTAAGGTGTGTCCTCACCTCTCTGTAATTAGAATCACAGAGCCAGGTACAAAGGGCATCGTTTGAGTTGCAAGAAGATGGCTAGATCACAATAAGAAACCCAGATGTTCAACACTGAGTTGCTTCCTGCTTCTTTACAGCGTGCCCTTTCATATGCCAAGTAGCCATGAATCCCATCTGTTAGGAACTAGAGATTTCAGATGCAAGTAAACGGACAGTAAATTAGAAGCTATAAAAAGGGGATAGAGGCAAGATGTACTTAGGGCATCAGGTGGTAGCTTAGAAAGGTTTGGGGGTTCTCAAAACTGGGCCTTTGAGGAAAATCACGAGGAGAAAATATTGGTGATGCGGCTCCATCTCGAGACGGCTAGAGGCAGGGATCTCATGACTAAGCAAAAGAACCATAGATTTAAAACAAAAATCAGGAGTGAGCCAATAAACAGACAAGTATGAAGTTACCTGGAGAACTTGTCTAAATTATGCATTTGCTCAGACTCACTCTGTATTCACGCAGCGGGCGGGTTTCCTTTAGCTCCAGCTCAACAGTTTCCACAGCCCCTCAGGCCCCAAGGGAAAGATGCTGAATGCAGATGAAGAAAGAAAGATAAGGGGGAGAAGGATAATACTGCTTCCCAGGCAGGATCAAACAAGTCCAGCCCTTTAAGAACTGTAGTTCTATTTTTCTCCTTTTTTTCCCTCCCCAAATGACATTCACTAGAGTAAGAGAAACCACAACTATTTATTAGATTTAATTTGACCTTAAATTCAAACCTCTCTCAAATTACGTGTGTCACTGAATGGGACCCCCTGTCCCATGAGTTCTTTGCCTTCCTTTGCACAGAAGCAAATCCACCATGCCTGCTGAAAAGGGCACAGTATGGAATTTGTTCTCTGATGCACAGCCTCTGAAGCCAGGCGTGTGCTTTGAGAGGACAATCATGCAATGCTTCAGAAGCATCTTTTAAAATTAACAGGAGATCACTCTTAGCAAAGCCAGTACAAGGATTTTATTTGAATGACCAAATGGAAAAGATGCAGGAAATGGCCACTGAAGTTCTTTTCATTAAAAGAGATGACGAATTCAGTGTGTGAGTTTCAGTTCACCCTCCCCTCCACACCTGCTGAATCATCTGCTTCAACTTTCCAAGAGATTGCAATAAAAAAAAAAAAAAAAAACCTACCGAAGGCAGCTATTGCCCAAGATTTTTGGGAGCAAAACTGAAGTGGGTACCTTAAGCCCCAGCAGGCAGAAGTAGGAAAAGCTCCTTGCTGCACCTGCATGGAAATCAGCATGTCATGCAACCTCACTAGGCCGTTATTTCCTTTCCGAGAAAACAAAGCTTAGGTTAGAATTCTGGGGATGGTCACTACTGGATTCTAGGATCCTTTGGAATGTTTCTCTTTTTATAAGTCTATTAGACAGTATTATCCCAGTGTGCAGTTGAGGAAATTGGTGCTTTGAGAGTGTAGACAACAAAGCTAAGTTGAAGGTTCTACGTGGCAGAACAAAAGCCTATTAAATTGTTGTTACAGCTTTGGAAGGCAGGGCCTGTGTCCTGCCCACTATTGCAGTACCTGACTTAGTGTGTAGGTGCCCAGGACATTCCCTACATCACTGGAACAAGCTAACTTTGAATTACACTCATTACCATTCAGGTCATTTCATCACATGCACTTCAGGAAATATATACTGCTGTTCAGATCTCAAAATAAGAATCAACATGGCAGGATTAGAAACAGTTGGCAAGTTTGATGGTTTGCTTCCAGGAATTGCATAGGGCAGGAGCTGTCAAAGTAGGATGTGGCCATTTGCTACAGTCACTGCAAACAGGATGGGACAGGAGTCCAAACTGACTTCACTTCGTCATAGATGTGTGACTAAACGTCAGTTAGCAAACTCAGTTTCCTCATCTGGGGCAATGTGAATCCAGCAATCCCTAAGGCACATTCAAATGCTGAAGTTTATGGTACACATTCTTTCTTATCCACATCTCTTATTGTAAACATACCCCAAACATTCATGCACCTAGAAAATCCATCTAATTGGTGGATTGGCATCTGATCACCGAGTTGACTTTTCAGTCCTTTGAATATTATATTTATCCAAGGATCTGCAGTCCTTCCCACCGTACTTATCTTCAGTCTGCAGGTAATCCCTTTTTCAGATGATGGGGAGTGGAAAATCAAATACGATATTCAGAGTAAGCTAAATCCTCATACTCAACACTTCTTGAGTTTTCTCCTTCCTAAGCTGTGCCCACAGAGCACTGAGAAATGTGCAAATGAAACCTTGGTTAGGAAGACAGTACTTTCAGGAAATAGGAGCCACTGAGTCAAAAACTATTACAGATGTAGAATGTTCTACTGGATAATTATGGGTTTGCAGGACCACATCACAATTCCTAGACCAGTCAGATGACTAGAAAGGGCAATCTGGAGATGCCCAGACTATCTGAGAGAGGGAACATAAAACGATTTTAGGTCTGCAATCTGACTTCAGGAAGGAATCTTCTAGCAATCCATCCAATGGCCTGCTCTTTTCATTCCACATCTCAGACTTTCTACCTACCACCATTGCACACCTACTATGTGCACAAGGTACCTACCACCATTGCACACCTACTATGTGTGCAAGGTACCTACCACCATTGCGCACCTACTATGTGCGCAAGGTACCTATCACCATTGCACACCTACTATGTGCACGAGGTGTGAAGGTCAGAGAACCAATGGAAAAAGGGACTAAGCTTTCAGGGAGGTATAATGAAGATACATAAATATTAAGTATAATAATACTGATATTGATACTAAAACTCAAACTTTACAAGAGGTGCACGGGTTTTAATCACACATCCATGTGACCTTGGCCAGGGTCTTATACCTCTTCAAATATAGTCTCTTTATGTATAATAAGTAAATGATAACATCTACTTCATAAGCCTATTGTATCTTAGTAGCTAATATGATTTAAGAAGGTTATCAACTTATATGTATATTAGATATTTCAAAAATGGTAGTTACATAAAGTAAGTAAAAATGAAACAAAATTCTATTTTATCCAGCATTTTGATATAAGCTTTCTATATTCTTGTTAGGCATCACTGATTGTGACACAAGAGAGGACACTTTATTCTTACAACTCACTTGACTTCACTGCTATCACAGTGTTCTCTCTGTTTGTCTTTTGAAGTTCTTGAAAAATTCTCTGATTCTTTTCTGACTTTGTTCCATGTGTCTTTAAGGCCTTCCCTACATTAAAGCTCTCAGTCTTGAATTTCATACCCTTATAATCTTCCCTGTCCTGGTCCAACTGTCACACCTGTGCTCTGGAGCACAGGAGGAGCCCTTATCCTGGGAAGGCAAAGCAGCAGCACAGTACGGATATAAGAAGCCAGAGAACCGGTTGCTGGCCATCATCCCAAGCGCAGGCTAAGGGCTACTCTTACCTCACCCTTCCAGCACTGGAGAGACAAGGTCATGGCCATCTTCCCAAAGCTTTGGCTGTATTGCTCTCCCTTCTCACATCTGGATCGCCCTGTAAGCTACCATCGCAGATGCAGATGCACGTCTTTTGTGAGGGTCTTCGTGTACCCAGCCTCATGCTGTCCGCCTCTCCAATGTGACACTTGTCGAGCCATCTCTTTGCTCAGGAATCTGAACACCTAACATTTTACTCAAGGTATTAATAATACAAGTAGAATTTTCTAGCATTTTCCTAGTAGCAGACTGGCTCAATGATCAATTCTAGCTTAGTTTTAGGGCCCACGGACACGGTTTCATCAGCACGCAGGTCATGTGGCAGGCATATGGTAGACATCTGTTTTTGCCATCTCTAAGTGATGACTCCACATACTACCCCTTCCTTCCCACAGAAGTCCCAAGAATGGAACTTATTCTTCTCTCCCCTCTAAAGGGAGAACTTTTGATGCTTCTCAGTACTCTCTAGACTCCTCTAGACTCTCTCTAGACTCCTAATAGCCAGAAGATGAAAACTGTCACCACTGAATTGTAGCTCAGGATACAGGGCATGTAATGTATGTTATATAACTTCCATGGGAACCCATGACACGTAGCAGCAATAATCCAAACAATAAATTCCATTGTTCTGTAGGACAAAGGATGCACTTTTACCACTCTGCCTGCCTGGGTCTCTGCTTGAAAGGACAATGAAAGTTATCCTTCCCTAGGGACTGAGTCTTCTTAACTGCCAATTTCAGGCTCTTGGCCACATTCACAGACAGCAAGAGCTCATTCCTTCAGCGCTTCAGGGAATGTTTGTTGAGGTCATTCGGTGATGACAGTCCTATACTGGATAGTTGTGGACCAAGTCCTAAGTCTAGTCCGTGAATGGTGACGGGGTGAGTATATGAATTATGCACAATCAACTTCTTGTAAAATAAAGAGAAAAAGAGAGTGTTATAAAACAAAGTTAGAAGTTGTATATATTTGGAAAGATCATGGTGTCTTTAACATTGGATTACTACTTGAACTAGAACAAGAGATAAGATGTTAAGAGGCGGAGACCAAGAGAGCACTCTATAGTCTGAGAGCATAGGGAGAGAAATGGAGCATGGAGTCCTTCACAGGGCACAGTGAGTGCTCTGTTGGAACTAGGGTGCACACTGCTTGCAGGGATGAAAGAAGACATGTCTGGAGAGAGAGGCAGAGGTTAGAGAGCGAATGGCCGCAGTGAGGGCACCAGACAATGGGCTTTGGTTTGGAAACAGGTGAGGATTCCTGGGAGCTCTGTCTGCAGTGGGCTCTTCAGAGAGGAATCTCTCAGATGATCTTTAAAACTTGCCTGGAGCCAGGTAAGCGCCTTGCAATTTATGACTGGGTTTTGGCATGGTCACCAGTCTCCTGTCCAAAACTAACTCCCTGTGGGGTATTCCTGAACAATGTATGGTCTGTCATGTGACAATGGCATTGTTTAGCCCACAGAATCTTCTTATGAGCATGTCTTTACCAGTTTTTCTTATTATTGCATTGTGAGCTAATTCACTGCAGAGACCATACCTCTATTCACTTAAGCCTCTTAGTTCGATATTGATAATGTAATGAGTGCTTTGTTGAGTTTTGTTTATGGAGTTAATTATGAGAGTATTTTGATAATTGACCCCAGAGTGAACCATGCACCATATAATCTAGAGCTGAGTCTTGACATGCTGTCTATGGACATGGTACAGTGTAGTCGCTGCACTAATGCTATCTCATGAACATTTTCAGAGAAAGAACAGTCTCTCTAATAAGTGCCAAAGAACTTCTGTACAGCAGAGGCAACAAGTAAAAAAGTAAACAGACAACCCACAAAGCAAGAGAGAATAACTCAGTCCATACATCTTATGAGGAATTAATAACCACAAGAAGTTCAAACAATTAACTATCAAGAAAATATAAATGGGACAAAGATCTGAGCAGATATGGCCAAAAGAAATTTTACAGTCAAAAAGCACATCAAAATGTCCAGTGTCACTGCTCTTCCAAGAAGTTCAAGTGAAAGTCTCAATGAATGATGCATTTCATCAAATTAAGCATAGAAATATATGCTCTAAGCAAGCTAATATATTATTCTGTTGATGAGACATACTGCTTTTACTGTTCTGTGTATTGTGTTTAAAAAAAAAAAAACACCCATGTATCCCTGAGGTTAAATCAATTTGTTCATGGTGAGTGATCTTTTTGATATGTTGTTATATTCAATTGGCTAGAATTTTATTGAAATTTTATTTTCTTGTGTGTTCATCAGAGATAAGAGCCTATAATTCCCTTCGTTGTATGTTTCCTTGTTTGGGTTTAATACAAGGTAATTCTGGCCTCATAAAATATATCTTCAAATCTGTGGGAGTTTTTTATTGTTTGATTTTTTTTGTTTTGTTTTGTTTTGTTTTGTTTTGTTTTTTGTACTTCGAGACAGGGTTTCTCTGTAGCTTTGGTGCCTGTACAGGAACTAGTTCTTGTAGACCAGGTTGGCCTGGAACTCACAAAGATCAGCCTGCCTCTGCCTCCTGAGTACTGGGATTAAAGGCAGGCATGCACCACCACTGCCCGGCTCTGTGTGCTAATTTGAGAAGAACTAACATTACATCTTTTTTCTTTCTTTCCTTTCCTTTTCTTTTTTTTTTTGTTTATTTTTTTTTTATTTTTTTATTTTATTTTCAAGACAGGGTTTCTCTGTGTAGCTTTGGTGCTTGTCCTGGAACTAACTCTTGTAGACCAGGCTGGCTTCAAACTCACAGAGATCTTCCTGTCTCTGCCTCCCAAGTACTGGGATTAAAGACATGTGCTACCACCGCCCAGCCAAAAGGGTTGAGTTTGGGTTTTTTGTTTTGTTTCTGTTTGTTTGTTTGTTTTGGTTTTTCAAGATAGGGTTTCTCTATATAGCTTTGGAACCTGTCTTGGAACTTACTCTGTAGACCAGTCTGCCCTCAAGCTCACAGAGATCCACCTGCCTCTGCCTCCCAAGTGCTGGAATTAAAGATGTGTGCCCCTGCTGTCCAGCTCTGATATTACTTCTTTAACAGTTAAATAAAATTCAACAATGAAGTCACCCAGTTGGTGGATTTACTGTGTGTGTGTGTGTGTGTGTGTGTGTGTATGTGTGTGTGTGTGTGTGTGTGTGTGTGTGTGTTCATACAAGCAAGCATATATATGCCACAATATATACCATATATATGTCTCAGGAGATGAGGCAAGGCTGTTGGATTCCCTATGACTAAAGTTACAAGTCATTATGACCTTCCAACAAGTGTGCTGCAGCCTTCCAACACAGATACTGGCAAACAGCAACAAGTACTCTTAACTACTGAGTCTCTCTCCAGCCCCTGGATACTTTTTATCACGTATTTAATACATTATTTGTTATTGGTCTTTGTATCCTAATGTTTTCTATATTTCTATAGTTAAGCTATGATGTCATATGTGCTCTCAAATTTATCCACTTGTTCTGGATTTTGTTCAGACTGTTAGCACACACCTTTTCATAATAACTTAGAGACATCTGTGGTATTGTTGCCAAGTCTTTTCTGTCTCACATTTTATTTCATTCAGTCTTCTCTCTTCATCACTGTTCTAGCCAAAAGTTTGTTGATTTCATTTTTTCTTTTTTTTATCAATTAAGTTTTTTCATTTATTTTACAACCCAACTGAAATTTTCCCTCCCTCCTCTCCTCTTGTTCTCCACCTCCACCCTTCCTCTGCTCCCCACCCCCAATCCTCACCTCCTCTGTTTCTGTACAGAAGGGGCAGGATTCCCATGGGTGTCAACAAAGCTTGGCATATCAAGTTGAGGTAGGACTAAGCTCCTCCCTTTGTATTAAGGCTGAGAGAGGAGACCCAGTATGGGGAATAGGTTCCCAGTAGCCAGCTCAAGAGTTAGGGACAGTTCCTGATCTCACTGCTAGGAGTCCCACAAACAGACCAAGCTACACAACTGTCACACATAAGTAGAAGACCTAGGTCAGTTCCATTCAGGCTCCCTACTGTTGGTCCAGAGTTTGTGAGCTCCTATAAATCCAAGCTGGTTGTTTCTGTGGATTCCCTTGTGGTGACCTTAAGTGCCAGCTCCCCCAACCTTGGCTTGTATAATACTTCCTCCCTCTCGCTTTAACAGGATTCCCAGAGCTCAGCCCAGTGCTTGGTTGTAGGTCTCTGCATTTGTTTCCATCAGTTGCTGGGTGGTGAAGGCTTGCTGGTTTCAACTAGAGGCCATTCAGGCACTCTCTCCACTGTTGCCAGGAGTCTTAGCTGTGGTCATCCTTGTGGATTCTTGGGTGTTTCCCTAGTACCAGGTTTCTCCCAAACCCCGAAATGGTCCCCATATCAAGACATCTCTTTGATTATTCTCTCTCTCCATCCTACCCCCAACCCTCCTAACCTGATCTCTCTTGTCCCATTCCCTGCCTCCACTACCACTTTCAGCTTACTCAGTGGATCTCTTCTGTTCCCCTTCCCAGGGAAATCCATACATCCCTCTTTGTGCTCTCCTTTTTATTTCGCCTCTGTGGGGTTATGGATTGTAGCCTGGCAACCCTTTTACTTTACAGCTAATATCTACTTATGAATGAGTATGTATCATGCTTGTCTTTTTGAGTCTGGGTTATCTCACTCAGAATAATTTTTTTCTAGTGCCATACATTTGCCTGCAAATTTCATGATGTCATTATTTTTTTTCTCCACTGAGTAGTACTCCATTGAGTAATGTACCACATTTTCTTTATCCATTCTTCAGTTGAGGGGCATCTAGGTTATTTCCAAGTTCTGGTTATTATGAATGATATTGCTATGAATACAGTTGAGTAAGTGTCTTTGTGGTATGACTGGACATCCTTTGGGTATATGCCCAAGAGTTACTGCTGGGTCTTGAGGTAGATTTATTTCTAATTTTCTGAAAAACTACCATACTGATTTCCAAACTGGCTGCACAAGTTAGCACTCCCACAAGCAGTGGAGGAATGTCCCACTGACTCCACATCCTCTCCAACATAGGCTGTCATCAGTGTTTTTGATCTTAGCCACTCTGACAGGTATAAGATGGAATCTAAGAGTTGTTTTGGTTTGCATTTCCCTGATGGTTAAGGATTCTGAAAACAATTTCTTCAAGTGTATATCAGCCATTTGAGATTCTTCTATTGAGAATTCTTTGTTTAGATCAGTATCTCACTTTTAAATTGGATTATTGGGTATTTTGGTATCTAGTTTCTTGAGTTCATTATATATTTTGGAGATCAGACCTCTGTTAGATGTGGAACTGGTGAAGAACTTTTCCCATTCTGTAGGCTACTGGTTTTGTCTTATTGGCTGTATCTTTTGCCCTTTCAGTTTCAGGAGGTCCCATTTATTGCTTGTCAGTCTCAACTGTGCTATTGATATTCTATTCAGAAAATTGCCTCCTGTGCCAATATCTTTAAGGCTACTTCCCACTTTTTCTTCTCTCAGGTTGAGTGTAACTGGATTTATGTTGAGGTCTTTGATCCACTTGGACTTGAGTTTTGTGCAGGGTGATAGATATGAATCTGTTTGCATTCTTCTACATGTCAATATCCAGTTATGCCAGCACCTTTTGTTGAAGACGATGGTTTCCTTTTTCCATTGTATAATTTTGACTTCTTTGTCAAAAGTTGGGTGTTCATAGGTGTGTGGATTTATGTGAAGGTCTTCAATTCTATTTCATTGATGCACGTATCTGTTTTCATGCCGATACCATTCTGTTTTTATTACGTTAGCTCTGTGGCAGATCTTGAAGTCAGGGACGGTGATACATCAGGAAATTCCTTTATTATACATATTTGCTTTAGCTATCCTACACTTTTTGCTTTTCTGGATGAAGTTGATTATTGTTGTTTCAGTGTTTGTGAAGAATTGTGTTGGAATTTTGATTGGTTTCATTGAGTCTGTACATTGCATTTGGTAAGACTGCCATTTTTACTATGTCAATCCAACTGATACATGAGCGTGGAAGATCTTTCAACCTTCTGCTAGCTTCTCCAATCTCCTTCTTCAAAGATTTAAAGTTCTTTTCACATAAGTCCTTCACTTGTTTGGTTAGAGTTATCCCAGGATATTTTATATTATTTGTGGCTATTATAAAGGTTGCTGCTTTTCTGGTTTCTTTCTCAACCCACTTATCATTTGTAACTAGGAGGGATATTGATTTCTTTTTTTTTAGTTAATCTTGTATATAGCCATAGCACTGAAGGTGTTTATCAGCTGTAGGAGATCCCTGGTAGGTTTTTCAGGGTCACTTATGTTAAGTATCATATTCTCTACAAATAGCAAAAGTTTGATTTCTTCCTTTCTAATTTGTTTCTCCTTAATCTTCTTTTGTTGTCTTATTGGTCTAGCTAGAACTTTGAGTACTCTATTGAATAGGTATAGAGAGCAAATAGCTTGGACTTTTTCCTGAATTTAGTGACATTTCTTTGAGTTTCTCTTCATTTAATTTGATGTTGGATGTTGTCTTTCTGTATATTGCTTTTTTTTTTTTAATGTTTAGGTATGTTCCTTGTTATCCTGATCTCTCCAAGGCCTTTATCATAAAATGGTATTGGATTTTCTCACAGGCTTTTTCAGCACCTAATGAGATAATCATGTGTTTTGTTTTCTTTCAGTTTGTTTCAATAGTGGGTTACACTGACAGATTTTTGTATGCTGAACCATCCCTGCATGTCTGGGATGGAGCCTACACGATCTCTGGGATTATTATTTTTTTTGATGTGTTCTTGGATTCAGTTTGCCAGTATTTTATTGAGTGTTTCTGCATCAATGTTCATGAAGGAAATTGGTCTGTAATTCCCTTTCTTTGTTGAGTCTTTGTGTGGTTTGGGCATCAGGGTAACTGTAACCTAATAAAAGAAATTTGGCACTGTTCCTTCTGTTTTTATTATGTAAAACATTTTTAGGAGTATTGGTATTAGCTCTTCTTTGAAAGTTTGGGAGAATTCTGTACTGAAATCATCTGGCCATGGGCTTTTTTGAGAGGGGGGTACTTTCAATAATTGTTTCTATTTCTTTAGGGGTTATAAGTCTATTTAAATGGTTTATCTGATCTTGAATTAATTTTAGTATGTGGTACCTATCAAGAAAATTCTCTATTTCTTTTAGATTTTCCAAATTTGTGGAGTACAGTTTTCTGAAGTATGACCTGAAGGTTCTCTGGATTTCCTCAGTGTCTGTCATTATGTCCTCCTTTTCATTTCTGATTTTGTTAATTTGGGTATTCTATCTCTGCCTTGTAGTTAGTTTGGATAAGTGTTTGTCTATCTTGTTGATTTTCTCAAAGGACCTACTCTTTGCTTCATTGATTCCTTGTATTGCTCTCTTCCATCTCTTTTATTCTATTGGTAAGCTTGCATCTATAGTTCCTGTTCCTTTACCCAGATTTTCCATTTCCAGAATTCCATCAGTTTGTGTTTTCTTTATTGTTTCTATTTGAATTTTCAAGTCTTGAAGTGTTTCCTTCACCTGTTTGATTGTTTTTGGTTTGTTTGTTTTTTTACTTTCTTGGCTTTTAAAAGGGGATTTGTTGATTTCTTTCAATTTTTGTTTGTGTTTTCCTCAATTTCTTTAAAGGAGTTTGTCATTTCTTTTTTAATAATGTTATTTTTAAGATCATTTCCTTGTGATTCAGCTGTTTTGGAATGTTCAGGTCTTGACACTGCAGGATCACTGGGTTCTGTGGTGCCACATTGCCCTTTGCATTGTTGAATGTGTTCTTACAATGACGTTTATGCATCTGGGTTTGAAATGATTTCAGATATGGGTGATGCTTCTTGAGTTGTCTTTGTTGGATGGGTGTTTTATTCCTTTACTATATATTTCCTTTATTGTCTTCTATCCTGAATAATCAATGGTTCTAGTGATTGGCAGGTCCTCGAATCAAGTAGGATATGTCAGCTGAAGTTTGTGGGGATTTGGATGCCTAGATCCAGTGCATCTTCCTCTTCTTCTTACTGGTGTGGGTTGTACCTGTGCCTCTGAGTCTGTTCTATCTATTTGCGTGGGCTCTTTGTGCTTATGGAATCTGCTGGAGTTTCCAGGATGGGCTGGCTATGGGAAGGAAGATGAGGCAGATAGGGATGGACTGCCAAGTTGGTCTGGGGGGACAGAATCCAGTGGTGGCAGCAGTGCTGTTGCAGCTGCAGCCAGGTCTCATCAGCTGGTGGAGGCTATGTCTAGTTAATTTTTTTAAAGAAGTATTCTTTTATTGCTCTTTTGTATGATGCTTAGTCTCTTTCACTTATTTCTTGAGTTATTATTCCATTGCTTCCAAACATTTTGAATTTGGTTTGTTCTTTCCTGAGTCTTTCAGATACATCAGTATTTTGTTTATTTGCAAAACTCCTTTGTCATGTAGATACTTATTGATGTCCACCCTTTTTAATATTTAGTTTGCTGTATAACATTAAGTTTAGTGTGTTGTTTCTTTCTTCAGTCATTTTGAGAATTTTTTTTAAATTTACCCTTTGATTTCCTTAATTTTCCCTTGCTCATTCAAACTTCTCTTGTTCAGTTCTCATGTATTCATATAATTTCTAAAATATTTATATTGTTGACTCATAGTTTTTTTTGGAAAAGACACAGGGCACTATTTTCATATCTTCAAAATTGGTGAGACTCATTTTGTGGACAAAAAAAAATGATGTAGTCCGGAGAACATTCCACATGCTGATGGGAGAAATGCATACTCTGTAGCTCCCAGATAGAATGTTACATGGCTGAAGCTCATTTAATTCACAGTAGAGTTACATTCTGATGGTCCTTGGTTGACTCTGTAGCTTCTGAATAGAATGTTCCATTAATGAAGCTCATTTAATTCATGGTAGAGTTACATTCTTGATGGTCCTTGGTTGACTCTGTAGCGCCCAGACAGAATGTTCCATGGCTGAAGCTCATTTAATTCATGGTAGATTTGTGCTCTGATGGTCCTTGGTTGACTCCCTTTTCTGGGGGAATTGTCCTTGTTGAAAATCAGGTGTAGAAATCTTCAGTCCATGTTACTATTGAAGCTGATCTCTCTAGGTCAAGCATTCACAACACTGTACAATTAGACAAGGGGTTGGCATAGGGTGTAGCCAGGACCTAGGTGGTTCTCCTCTACCAGAAGCAGTTTATGCCTAGAAAGAGAGAGACTCTTGGCAGGCAGAGTTTCTCTAAGCTCTCCCTGGCACATGCATCTGAGAGTGCAGCAACATAGTACATCTTGAGCTGAAACTTTCTCCGCACGACCACTTTTGTCATAGCACATATTGGGGGACAACAGCCAAAGCCACCACTGAGTTTCTCAGGGCCATACGACATGCCCCTGGAGACAACACAACAGCAGAAACCTCTGGTATTTCCTCCTTTCTATGCCAGCGATAACAGTCTGTGCAGAGGAAGAGGACGTAAGGGAGCACATGGACACCTGTCCTCAGTCCCGCCTCAAGTGTGAGTCTGTATGGGGCTAACCACATCCAGTCTCCAATGATAGGGTGATCTTCTGCAGGGCTGAACTCTCTATTCAGCTCTGCATGGGATACCCACACCCTACAGTGGAGGTCAACCAGCAGGCTTAGGTTACAGGCACTGCTGGAATAAGATGGGCCTTGCAAATCAGTGTGGTAGAATGCCTGTGTAGTCCTGC
Source organism: Ondatra zibethicus (assembly GCA_004026605.1). Classification (NCBI taxonomy): domain Eukaryota; kingdom Metazoa; phylum Chordata; class Mammalia; order Rodentia; family Cricetidae; genus Ondatra; species Ondatra zibethicus. The sequence continues at coordinate 13,537 of PVIU01011485.1, read as the reverse complement.
AGATGGAGGAGACAGAGTTTGTGACTGCAAAGGGAACCTCCACTCAAGGGGTGGCTCACTTCTCAAGTTCACGGCAAGTGAATCTTCCCACAGAAAGGCTGCTTGCTATGCAGACCCCACATGGGCTACAAGATTGTGAAGATTGTGACATTCTACAAGCTAGCACTGCAGTACTCGCTGATAGAGTTTGCTGGGACAAAGTACAGATTTTTCTGACCACAGATGGGGAACCACAATGGCAGGCATTTCTTTTAGGCACCACAGTCTGAAGCTTACTAGATCTTGACCTCTTTTTTGTTAATGACCAGTATTATCTCAGTCACTTACATCAAAATGCGTACGCACACGTGCGTGCTCGCACACACACACACACACACACAACACCAATGCGGCCACACATTTGAATGTAAGTGCTAAAGCCCCTTTATTCTGCCACCTAGGATCTGTTCCTCGTCCCCCCAAAATTATTCAACTCTTTTATAATTTTGCAATAAAATGAAGAATTTAATTCATGCAAAATTACCAGTTACTAAGTTGAGAGTTAAATAAAAACTAAGAAACCTGGGTGTACTCCACTAATTTTTTTTCTGTTTTTTTAAGATTCCACTAATCTCATGTATCTGAGAAGAGTTTGCCCAAATTTTTGAAAATAAAATTACCTCTGGGCTTCAACCATGCATTTTTCAGGCATGGAAAATTTAAATCTAAAAAGGTAACTTGTGAAAGCTTTGAACAGCTAAAGGGGTTTAATAATAAAAATTCCTTTTCCTTCCAATACAGCATTGTATTGCAATATGGAATTCTCACATATGTAAATATGACACTTTCCTCGTCTACTTCCATAATAATAGCTTCTAACCAAGATTAATGTAGCTGTACAGAGCAGACTCGAGAACCCAAATTGTGCCCCCAAAAGGCCATTTTATAATGGACCTATGTTATCTATGTCTTATTTCTCTCAACAGCATTAAGGCTAAGCCAGGTGTTCTCAATGGCATTAAAGTCATATTTGCTTTTCTCAAATTGTTGGGATTGGGGGAAGTGACAATATATCCCATAAAGTATTAAGACTAAGAGTGAATTGTATTCTTTTCAAGTCATGCCCACAGTGAGAGAATATGCTGAGAGAGCCCAAGATTACTAAGTTGAGAGTTGAATAAAAACTAAGAAACCTGGGTGTGCCACTGGGCAGAGACTATAGCATTATAATCTCTAAGGGTACCTGCTAAAAAAGGTTTCTAATTCCAAACACACAAAGTGTCTCCATTAGGTAATATTTGGGGACATTTCAAAGTTTTGTTTTGGTTTTTGGTTTGGTTTGGTTTTTGTTTTTTTGAGACAGAGTTTCTCTGTAGCTTTGGAGCCTGCCCTGGAACTAGCTCTTGTAGACCAGGCTGGCCTCGAACTCACAGAGATCCACTTGCCTCTGCCTCCCAAGTGTTGGGATTAAAGGTGTGTGCCACCACCACCCGGCCAAAGTTTTGTTACATAGAATGTTAGAACAAAGATTTTATTCCTCTACCTGACTTGTCACTCTGTATATGACTCATAAGCCTTATTTCAGTCCTAGAGAAATAGTATCTGGTACTGTGGGTGTGATAACAGGGCTCAAAGGTGGGAACAAGAAGCCAGAAGTCTTTAAGATGTGTAACATTATTCATTTAGTTCAAGGAGAAGATGGAATATAGAAGCCTTAAAATGAATAATGAAAAATAATATTGGGTGTGATAAGTTAGTAAACGGCCCACAGTCAGTTTGAGTATATGTCAACAGAAATGTCACCAAGTGAAATATTACAAGTAAAGGAAATAAAATCAAGCAAAAAAAAAAAAACTACAAAGAACATCTCAAAACATTGGAAAGATTTCAAAATGGAGATATAGTACATTCTGTTGACTAAGGTTTCTGTCCCACCCTGTCCCACAGCCATTCAGTCCCAAAGAAACACACAGAGGTCTACATTAATTATAAACTGGTTGGCCTATTAGCTCAGGCTTCTTATTAACTCTTATATCTTACATCTTAGCCTGCAATTCTTATCTGTGGCTAGATAAGAATTACCTAAATTTTCTTTAGGTCCCATAAGATTATCCATGCCCCCAATCAGTAGGAAGTAGCCTGGAAAACTATGCCTGCATCCCAAAAAAATGGATTATGGAGGTTTGCCTTTGTTTACAATGTTGGTTACAAGTTGTTATGGATAATGGTCAGGAAGAAAGATAACCAAGGGAGATTAGATTCAGAATTCTTGTTTTGAAAAAAACAAGGGGGTAGTGCTGTGGGACAATGGTCTTGTACTTTGTAAAGATTTGTCACTTGTATTTTAATAAAACGCTGATTGGCCAGTTGTCAGGCAGGAAGTAGAGGTGGGACGACCAGGCAGGAAGTAGAGGTGGGACGACCAGGCAGGAAGTAGAGGTGGGGCAACAAGAACAGAATTCTGGGAAGAGGAAAGAAAGCTCAGTCTGCAGTCGTCACCAGATGCAGAGGAAGCAAGATGAGAAGGACTCACTGATAAAGATACCAAGCCACGTGGCTAACACAGATAAGAATTACAGGTTAAGATGTAAGATATAAGAGTTAATAAGAAGCCTGAGCTAATGGGCCAACCAATTTATAATTAATGTAGACCTCTGTGTGTTTCTTTGGGACTGAACGGCTGCGGGACAGGGTGGGACAGAAACCCCTGTCAACAACATTCCTTGAATTTTATGTTACCTGGGAATCCTTTTTAATGGAAATAACATTTTCTCATGTTGGAAGCAAGAGACATTTCTAGTACTGTCCTTCATCTCAGCTCTTTAGTGTGATGGATCCAAACATGTCTTATGCAGCTGCCTCCTGCTGTCCTATGGGGCAACTAGCACATGACCTGTTTGACGTACCCCACTGATCCTCATACTGCACATGGACTATGCAAATTCCACAAACCTGCTTGTTTTAAAAATATTGCATAGACCACCCTACGGAAAGTGTTTTGAGAAATGTTCTGGATCCCGATGAAGACTTCAGCCCACAGGTCTCTTTTACCCCCCACATGCTGGTTGGGCAAATACATTCAGATGCCTTCCTCATGAGTTCTTTAAAGCATGGTGCCCTCTCTCTGAGACCTATGAGCAAACTATCCACACTATTCCATGGGTTTTCTCTGTGTTGCACATATTTCACCTAACTAACCCTTTGAATCATTTTCCTAACTAAGACTCTCTCAGAGTTAATTATCTTGGTATGAAAGAAGTGAACCCAAATCAGTCAAGAGGGCATTCGTCAGTCAAGTTTTCTGTGAGAGCAAGGCATACACATAGATCAGGCATTTCAGCATTAGGCTATCAGTCAAAATGCAGAATAAATTTTGGAAGAACACCATAAAAATCCAAAGCCAAGTTGTTTGGATTCTCATCAAGGCAAGAGCAGAGATAAAGGCCCTGTCCTGGATAAAATGAGAGCTCCAAGTTAACTTAGAGAAGACTATGATGCATTTACAGAACATGCAGACAAAAAGAGGAAACAAGGAAGAGTCATTTGATGCAATTAGTAACTGAGAATGTGCCAGAATAATGACAGACACCAAGCCATAGGATGTTCAAAAACACAACATTAAAATGAACCAAAAAGAAAACTGGGGGAAAAAATGTTCACAGGAATGTTTTAATTCTTTAATTAGAAGGATTTGGGCTGACTAGAAGGTTCAGATGATAATTGCACTTGCCACCAAGCCTGATAACATCAGTTCAACCCCCAGAATAAACTCCTAAAAAATGTTCTCTGACACTCTGTACACATGCAAATGAGTGTATGCACACTCAAGTGCTAGTGCATGCATGAGGGTGCACACACACACAATGTAAAATCAAATTTAAAAAGAAATCTCTGAAATAATAAAAATATTATCTTACAAAAATAACACAACACAAGCATAATTAATTAACCTGAAAATACCGGTTTAAATTTCTAATCCAATATTTTGAAATATTATAGTACAAATAGGTAAATGATAGCAGTGTTACAAAAATTAAAAATTAGGAATAAAAATACTATGCTAAGACCTGTATATAGTGTCATTTAAAGAGTTTTGTCAAGTAGTTAAAAAGTATATTGTAAAAATCTATGACAGACTCTGTAAACAGCACTTTTAAGAATCATAGTTTATGCCCTAAGAGGTAAGATAAATGGAATCGTGAATGTTCAATGAAAACCAGAAAAGAAAATAAAGAAGTCTCTGGTAGTAGAATGAATAGCTATAAACATGGCTAGTGTAAACACAAATATATTAATGATCACTTTAAATTCATGTGGTTTAAATATGCCAATCAAAATAGGTTTCTAAAGCAGACCTTACTATATATTGTTTAAAAATAAACCTACCTTTAAATGGAAGTTTCTGTCCCACCTGGTCTCACAGTCCTTCAGTCCCAAATAAACACACAGAGGCTTATATTAATTATAAACAGTTTGGCCTATTGCTCAGGCTTACAACTAGCTCTTACAACTGAAATTAACTCATAATTCTTATCTATGTTTAGCCACATGGCTTAGACCTTTCCTCAGTAAGGGATTCTCATATTACTTCCTCCGCATCTAGCTTGCAACTGCCTCTCTGACTCTTCTCTTACAAGAATTCTCCTCGTCTGATCATCCACCTATACTTCCTGCCTGGCTACTGGTCAATTAGCATTTTCTTAAACCAATACAAGTGACAAATCTTTAATGTGTACAAGAGCATTATCCTGCGGCACCTGCCTTAAACATAAAATTACCAGTCAATTAAAAACAGAAATATGAGAAAACTAGTATTTAAAAATTTTGGGTGTACCAGGTCCGAAGACCTTAGTATAACTGATGTCATGTTAGAGGTACCGATCTGACCTTAGATTCCAGCATGTCAGACCCCAAACCTGCCAAACAGGACAAAACCCAATCCATCAAAGACGGAGTCCACAGTCCCAGGTCCTGAGTGCACTCCTACATTGCTTGTTGGCTTCTGCATTTTCACTCCTCACCGACTGTCCTTATTCACCAAACTGAGTCAGGTGAGGGTTTTGTGCTTAAAAGGTAAAGAACTGTGAGGCTCAGGGCAGCATGATTTGGGCAAGTTCCCCATGAAGCCACTGGCTGTCAGTATAGACTCTCTATCCAGCTTTAAGAGTGTCTTGTGTTCCCTGGTAGCATTACCTTGTAGTAAGAGGCATGGGCTGCATCCCACCACCTGGATAGCTTAGCCCCACAATAACCACATGGAAATCGTATTAATTAAATTACTGCCTGGCCCATTGTTTCTTATTGGCTAACTCTCACATCTTGATTTAACCCATTTCTAATAATCTGTGTGTCACTACAAGGTCGTGGCTTACCGGGAAACATTAATCATGTCTGACTCTGGTGAATCCATGGTAGCAGCTCTCTCTCCAACTCCCTTCTTCCTCCCAGAATTCTCTTCTGTCTACTCTGCCTACCTGATTTCTGCCCTATCAAAGGCCAAGGCAGTTTTCTTTATTAACCAATGAAGCAACACAAATACAGAAGAACCTCCTATACCATTACCTCACAACATGAGTAGCTGTGTTAATTCCAGGTGAAGACATCACAACAAGGAAACACCTCTATGAGAATGTGGGTGACGACATAATGTGTAAATTAAATAGACTGATATCCTAAAATATGTTGATCCACAAACACAGAATATCAAAATATTTAGACTGAGAACAGCTAGAGCTAGAAAGAGGAGCAGACAAATACACAGTTATGGTGAGGATTTACTAGATCAAGAAACGAGAAAATCAATACAGTTATAGTTGACATGAACTGAGTTATCAGTCACTTGATCTAACATAGTTGCACACAAGTTCATCCAACCTAAACAGAATCCTGCTCAAACTCACCAGGAGCCCTAGCCAAGTGAGTCCACAGTAGGCTATGAACACCCTACCACAAAAACAGTAGAAATCAGAGTGTGTTTTCAGAGCACAACAGAAATAAGCAAATAAAGAAAATTCCCTAATACTTGGATTAAAATTAAATTAAAGAGCATAATTTAAAATGAGTAAAATTTTAAACATTTTAAAGCAAATGACTTTTAAAATAAAACTTTCCAGAAGATTAGGTATGAAGTAAAAGCAATACTGAGAGCAGATTTTACGGCATTGAATGCATATGTTATAGAAAAGTTTAAAATCAGTAATCTGTCTTCACTCTGGGAAGCTGAAGAAATCACAAGGAAGAAGATTATTAAAATGGAAGCAGAAGTCTATAAAGTTTAAAGCAGAACAACGGAAAGATTAATAAAACCTAAGTTGGTGCTTTCAAAGATCTATGAAATGAATGAGGCCCAGCCAGACTATCAGGAAAAAAGGTTTAAAGAACTATAACTTTCCAATATTAAAAGCAAGTGAGGGGCCATCTCTGCTGATTCTACATATGTTATAATGATAACAAATCACTATTGTGAATGATTCTATGGAAACATGAAATTAATCAATTGCTGCAAATTCACAAATCACTAAAACACTGAAGTGGAAAGAATTTGCATAGCCTTTCCAGTACTGTATACATAATCAACAACTTCTCACCCAAACCTTTCAAAAAAGAAAATGCTTGGCTTTGGGGATTTCACTTATAAAATTTACCAAATGTTTATGTTAGTTAGAAATTCACCAACTCTCCATTATCCCTCAGAAAACACAAGCAGAAGGGTTACTCCTTAACTTTCTCCAGGTGAAGGACACCTGACCACCACAGCAAAACAGAACCAGCAGAAGAGAGTAAAGCAACAGACCAAATTTCTCCACACACAAATGTGTTGCTAAATGGAACTCAGCAATGTCTGTGAGAAATTATGCCCCAACTAATCAAACTTTATTCCAATTATGCAACATTTAATTGTTCAACATTTAAAGGTAATTCTATGTAATCTACAATATCAACATAATAAGAAAATCAAATAATCAGATCCAACTGGTCTTCTGACAGAACCCTGTCTTGTAACTCATGACTACTAACAAGCTCTAAAGGAAACTTCTTCAACTTATAAATAGCATATGCGTATAACCAATAGCTAACATCTCACCAAATGATAAAAAATATCTGTTCTTTCTTCTGAAGAGATGGACAGAAGATGCCCTTTATCACTCTTACAAACATTATAACCTGAGATTAGCTAGTACAATAAGATAAGCAAAAACATGATAATAAAATAAATGGGGAAGAAAAAAGGTAAACATTTATTAGGCAACATGATTATAATAAATCTCCCAAATATCTCCCAAATTAATAACATAACAAGATTGTAAGACACATAATTGACATGTTTTCCTACACACTAGCAACAAACAACTGGGAACTGAAAACTCTGAAATGTGATATGTTAGGTATTATCAAAGAAACAACATAGCTAAGAAAGAGAAAACCAGGTAGGCTGCCGGCAGACCTTTTCTCTCTGCTCCCCCAGATCCAATCACCACTGTCCTCAGTGCTGAAACAGAAGCAGCCTTCCTTCTCCCCTGCACGTGTCTCTTGTGACTCCCATGGTGCAGCTCCTACTAACCTCCCTTTGCTTTATTCCTGTCCCCAACTCCAGCACACACACTTTGCTAATCCAAGAGCCTCTCCTCCCAGGGTAACAAGTAGGTTGAAGGCAGCTTCACACCTGCTCCTGAGATTCAATCTTCTAGTCCCATTCCCAGCTCTGTAGCAGATAACCTGCTGTGGCCTTGCTTTTGTCTCTGACTCCATCTTCCACAGATCAAAAAGACCTTATCCAATTCATGCCAGTATCGCAGCCTCCAATATCAACAGGCTTTTCCTGTGAATGCTGCAGCTGAACAAGCCAGAAAAAAACAGGCAACACAAAGTCTCCAAAAATTTAGAGAAGAAACAGAAAACAAGAAACAAAACACTCACCCAGCAAAGACAAACCCAGAAATTAGTACCTAGAACTATAATCACCCCAAAACCAGATGCCTAGATGCCAACAGTGAGGACAATATGTCTCGACTAGAGCCAAGCTATCTACTGCAGCAGGCCCTGAATATTCCAACCCAGCTGAAGCACAAGAAAAAGACCTTAAGATGAACTCTATGATGATCCTAGGGGCCTTAAAGAGGAAATGAATGAATCCCTTAAAGAAATCCAGAGAAACGCAAAGAAATAGTTGGAAGAAATGAATAAAACTGTTCAAGACCTGGTAATGAAAATATAAACAATAAGGAAAACACAAACTGAAAGAATCCTGAAAAAAAAAATTTAGAAATGTGAACAGAAACTACAGAGGCAAGCTTGACTAATAGAATACAGGAGATAGAAGAGAGAATCTCAGGCATTGAAGACATGATTGTTAAAATGGATAAATTGGTCAAAGAAAATGCTAAATCCAAAAAATTCCTAAAACAAAACATCCAGGAAATCTGGGACATATAAAGTCACATATAAAGGCAGACATATTAAAATTATACCCGACTTCTCAATGGAGTTGTTAAAAGCCAGAAAGGCCTGAACAGATGTGCTGCAGATTCTAAGAGACCAAAGATGCCAGGCCGGACTACTATACCCAGCAAAACTTTCAATCACCATAGATAGGGAAAATAAGATATTACATAATAAATCCAAATTTAAACAATATGTACCTACAATTCTAGCCCTAAAGAAGCTACTGGACGGAAAACTCCAACCTAAGGAGGCTAACTACATGAATGAAAACACAGAAAATAAATAATCTCACACCAACAAAGTCAAAAGGAGGGAAGCTCACACACATTTACACATACACACCACTAACAACAGCAATAAGAACAAACAATAACAGAATCAGCAAATGCTACTCATAGATAACTTACATCAATGGTCTCAATTCCCCAATAAGACACAGACTAACAGAATGAGTGTGAAAATAGGATGTAACATGAGGGCGGGCTTGTTGGGGTTTATGTCCCGCCCGGTCCCCTCAGCCGTTTAGTCCCAGAGAAAATCACACAGAGAGTCTACATTAGGTTATGAACTGATTGGCCCATTAGCTCAGGCTTCGTATTAGCTCTTATAACTTATATAGCCCATTATTCTTATCTATGTTAGCCACATGGCTCAGTACCTTTCTCAGCAGGGCAGGTCACATCCTGCTTCTTTGGTGGTCTGGGCAAGAGTCCCGAGAGAGCTTCCTGCTTCCCAGAATTCTCCTGTTCTCATTGTTCCGCCTCTACTTCCTGTCTGGTTGTCCCACCTATACATCCTGGCTAATGGCCAATCAGCATTTATTTAAGTCATGATTGACAGAATGCAGACAATTCTCCCACACCAATAGGACCCATACTTCTGCTGCATTCCAGAAACACATCTTAATGTCAAGGGCAGACATCACCTTAGGGTAAAGAAGGAAAAAGATTTTCAAAGCAAATACACCTAAGAAGCAAGCTGTATCTGGCAAAATAAACTTCAAACCAAAACTAAGAATATATAGGGAAGGACACTACATATTCAAAGGAAAAATCCACCAAGGGGACACTGCAATTCTTAACATCTGTGCACCAAACACAGGGACACCCAAGTTCATAAAAGAAATGCTTCTAAGCTTCCATTACATATTGACCCTCACACCTACTTTCTAGACTCCATGGTGCAGAAAGTTGCTCTGCAGGCTACTGAAAGAGAAGCGTGGTCACTGACCCAGCCTCAGAACCTTTGACCTACAGTCTGTCCTTCCTACAGAATACGCCTCTCTCTCTCTGAACCACATCAGATAATTGCTCACCAAAATGGCACCTGGCATCTGGTGCCAAAAGGCACTGGGTAGGCCCAGAGTTTTTCTACCCACCTAGGGCAAGTGGCCCCAGGCAAGTGTGCAGGTGTCCTTCACCTACTCTGTCCTAACGGCACAGAGTAGGCAGGCATGTGTTTTTTCCTACTGATCCAGGGCAAGTGGCCCCAGGCGGGCATGTGAGTCTAAGTTCTTCACCTACCTGGTCCAAGAATCTATTTTTAATAAAAGAAAAGAATAAGAAAAATGTTTGTCTTTATTTATTTTTATTTGGGGAGCATTGCAAGGGCAGAGGGCAGATAGGAGGGGATGGAGAGATAAATGAGATTGGGATGCATGACATAAAACCCACAGAGAATGAGCAAAAGTTAGAAAAAAAGCAAATAAAAAAGATAGAAAGCCAACTAAAAGTAGACAGAGGAACTATATATATATACATATATATATACATATAAAAGAGAGAGCTTTTATATGTATATATATGTATATATGTAAAGCTCTCTCTTTTTTTAAAGAATCAAAGCTCTAAATAAATTTCATTTGATGGAAGTTAACACAAATAAAAGTAGATTTAATAAAATATCAGCAAGCTGTTTAAAATATAGACAAATTCTAACGTTTATAAAGTAAGGTAAAAATTGACAAATGATGGAGTCAAGTTCTTCACTGTTACAGAAATTCCAGAGAAAAAATTCTAGAGTGTTCTGTGAGGCACTGGATTAGAGTTGGACAAATTTGCATGAACTTATTTTAGCTAATATGGATACAAATGGTGCATACAAAACTGTCTTAAATATACATATGCTCTAAGACTATATGTGTTCAATATCCCCTTGCTCTATCCTCTGGGAGAGCCTAGAAGCAATGATATACATTAGCTATCAGAATATCTAGAATTCTGGCATCCAAATCTTTGCTTCTAATTCCAATTTTCAGTAAAAGGAACTGGATGTCCTTCAGGGAAAAAATGGTTAGTTCTGGGACTAAGACAGGAAATATGAAAGGTTTGTCTAGAATATCTAATAGCACTAGAAACTAAGAAAGTGTGGAAAAATAAACCTTTGCAATAATGGGATATATCAAAAGAGGTCAAATTAAAGGTTAGAAGAATTTTAGCAAGAAAACATGTGGCATTATATAATAAGCCAAAATAAAATTTCCATAGTGATATAAACAATTATTTAAAAAATCAGGAGACTACATATATCTTTTCTGCAGAAATAACACAATTTCTTTTGATGTTCCATGATTAAACAAAACAGTATCACTCCACTGTTTAAGTGAGCTGAGTGTAATAACATTTTCCCCAAAGAATAAAAAAAGGAGGAAAAAAGAAAGAGCAATTTACAATGCAGAAATTTGACAAGGTACTCTTGATAGGATTGGATGAGATGGGAACAGCCAGTTGCATGTATGGTCTTCTCCAAAGCACACTATCCAGTCTGATGAGAAAATATGAGACAAGTGTTTCTTAAGGGATTTCACAAAACTCACAGGCAAGGACTCAGAGCTGAAGGGTCACTGAAGTCAGGGAAGATCTAAGAGATAAACCAGGAGGAACATGAGGAGCCATGATAAGGGAATCCTAGGAAGATCCTGAGTGGGAACAAGGACAAGCAGGGAAAGGTGGGAATCAACTGTGGACATGAAAGCAGACTAGAGGAAAATGGACTTCAGGAAATTTTAAAACCTGTGCATCAAAACACACTATCAACATATGTTGCAAGGAACCACTTGTTCATCCCAGCTGCCCAGAACTGAAATAATCACACAAACTGTATTAATTAAATCACTGCTTGGCCCATTAGCTCTAGCTTCTTATTAGCTAACTCTTACATTTAACCCATTTCTATTAATCTGTATATCACCATGAGGTCGTGGCCTGCCATCAAAGTTTCAGCACGTCTCTCTGGCAGCAGATCCACGGTGTCTCCCTGACTACATCCTTCTTTCTCCCAGCGTTCAGTCCAGTCCTCCTGCCTACCTAAGTTCTGCCCTATCAACAGGCCAAGGCAGTTTCTTTATTCATTAAAGGTATCACAGCACACAGAGGGGACTCCCACATCAAACATAAGCAAAAGGTAAGCCACAAATGGCATAATTATATTTGCATATTATAGTAATTTTGATATAGTTAATCATTATTGTATTGATAAATTAATTATTACTATTTTAATCAATTATTACTGTTTATTTTGTTGACATTTTTACATATGTAGAAGCATTTGTATACCACATATATAGTCAGTGAATTCATATTTAAAACACAGAAAACTCCTGGAATTCAATAAAAATTCTACCTTATTCAGAAATAGGAAAAGGAACTAAATAAATTTATTTACAAAATGAAATACAAGTGGCCAATAAGCATATAAAAACTGTTGAATTTTTAAGTAAAGCTACAATGCAATACCAGTAAATACAGTTGTGATGGCAGAGCTGCTATCGAACAAAGAGCAAGCAAGTACAGGTAAAGGTGTGGGAAAACCCAACGGGGATTTATTTAGTAGATGGCATTGAACGAGTTCGTTTACTCAGAGAGACAAAGTGGGATATCCTTCAAAGGCTGTGAACTCAGTCTTGATCACAAGTCACTACTGGAAGCAGGTGGAACAGGAAGCAGGTGGAACCACTAGGAGTTGAGGCAAAATAGGAAGTTCTTGGATCACTGAAGGTGGTGTTCTTGAAGCAGATAATGTGATCACAACCCCCACCTCTTATTGTTTTTTGTTTGTTTGTTTGTTTGTTTCCTGGCTACCAGGAGATGAACGGTTTCTTCCACAAATTAACTCCCACCATGTTAATCTTCCCACACCTTCTCTCCAAAGGCAACTGGGACAACCAAACACAGACAGAAAATTCTGAAACCAGGATCTCAAGAAAAACTACTCTCTTGAGTAAGAAGATTATCTCATATATTTTGTCATTGTGATCAAAAGCTGATCAGCACTAAAGGTGTATTTTGAATAAGTTAATGGTAGCAATATTGGAACACATTAGAGTGTGGTACTTGACTCAGTCATGGTCTCTGTTGCTGGGAAGAGACACCATGACCAGGACAACTCTTATAAAGGAAAAACATTTAATTGGAGTGACTTGTTTACATCTTCAGAGGTTCAATCCATTATCATCTGGGTGGCGAGCATGGCAGCATGCAAGAGACACAATTGTAAGCATTACCATTCAGATGGAAAGATATCCTGGCAGGCAGGAGTCAAGGAATCCCACAAAGTCACACTACACAATAAACTTCACACAAGAGATTTATTGGGAGGGGAAAAAACCCAGGAGGGTAACAGCCTCTGTTTGGTGAGAAACAGCAGAGAACTGAGCAGAAGGTGGGACTTACACAGAGTTTCTTGGGGAGGAGGGTGGAACCTTTCAGAGAAAAGCTTTCCAGGATGGGGATTGGTGGAATTTCAAGTCCAGAGTTTGGGCTTTTTTACTCTGTAGGGCAAGAGCTGGTCCACGCCTTTAGAATCAGTAGTGTTCTGTAGGTGAAACCTGGCAGTTGGAGTTCTGGGGGAGGGGCCGGGCCATCCTTGTGACTGAATGGGGCTGATAACGGTGCTGGCTACGTCATGACAGGCAAGCATCAGGAAGTGGACTGGGACAATGAGAGTGGCTTGAGCCTGTATGAGATCTCGAAACCCACCCTCACGGTGTCACTCTTACTCCACGGTGACACTCTTACTCCACGGTGGCACTCTTACTCCAACAAGGTCACACCTCCACGGTGACACTCTTACTCCAACAAGGCCACACCTCCACGGTGACACTCTTACTCCAACAAGG